>JAWHQI010000170.1:5810000-5907111 GCA_033032865.1 Dactylorhiza incarnata
CATAAAATAGAATTGGGGTGCTAATAGGCTAATTGGTGTGCCAATAAGGAAAAATGGTGATTGGCTAATAGCTGATTCAGGCATTATTAAGTGGGCTGGTTATGACCTATCCTATCTCTTTAAGCATATTAGGGCATATCTTATACGTTAAGCAGAATTATTGTGAAAGGCGGTGGGCTCTCGGCTCTTATATGCTTATCCACGGTATTTACACGGGGAGGATTTTCTTTCTGCCGTCTGGAGCTCTTGTCGGACACGAAAATGCTAGGGCTTGCCCGGTTCCTCTCCGATCTACTCGATCGTCTTCCTCCCTCTCGTTGACTGGGCTGGAAGTGCTCGGCAAGGCTTGATGGTTAGCTCTTGTTGGTGCTGTTGTTGGCTTCGTTGGAGTTGAGGCTTCGACCGACGCATGTCATCTTCCAATTACTCACTGTGAGCTTCTTATTTTCTCTTCTTCTCTAATTTGTGGGTGTTGGTGTTGGATTTTGGGGAGGATAGAGATGAAGTTATGATTTTGCTTGGAAATTATTTTTAGGGGTTTATTCTGTTGGGTTTGGTTGGCCGGTTGCTGCCATCAGTATGAAAATGTTTAATTGGGAATGGGAGAAATAATTATGGCCAGCTGCTGCTCTAGTTCTTCTTAAGTTGACTGTACAATTTTGGGTTTTCCCATACATGCTTTGATTTGAATTTTCGGTGAGAAAATGAGTTTAAGAAGTGTTGGGGTTTTTGTCTTTATAAGTTATGCTCTTCGTTATGGGGAACTCTCCAGTTAACTGTTACTCTCTTACTTTATGAGGAGAATTTCTATGTTGCTGCTATTGTTTATACTGTTTTTTTAAAAAGGGGGACTGTTTGGTAGTACTCAGGGTGGCCGACCAGTGCTGCTCCTTGTCCCAATTATAGGTATTGGTAGGAGATTTGGGTTTTGGCTTTGCTTCATGATCAGTTATTGAGTATGCTTTAAGGGTTTGCACTCTATTTTGGCTTACCTAAATTTGACCGGCTATTTTATGAGAAAAGTTATGGTTTTAAAATTGTTTAGCCGACTGCTATCCTTTTGTTGGGGGAGTTCTATTGTTGCCGGCTGCTACTTATTTTATGTTCTTTAATATTGTTGCTTGGGCTAAAGGATGAAACATTTGAGGGAAAGGGGGAATCAATTATAGTAGTCATGACTTTGCCTTCTTATTTACTCCAGCTCAAGCTTTTCTTGTTAAATGTATATGGCTGTTTGGGGGAGGGGGAAATAATTAGTAAACTACTAATGTAAGTTGCCCCAACCCCATTTCAGTGTATATAAAGGGGATTCCTGTTAACTGCTATGGCTATTAAATTTGGAATGAAAGGGGATTCCTGTTAACAACTATGGCTATTAAATTGGAGTTAGAGGAGATTCCTGTTAAAGTGCTATTACAAACTATTAGTGGGGAATCCAGAGAAAGATGTTAATGGGCTACTAAATCTTAATATGGAGTTGTCATGGTACTGATTTTACTTTTGGGCTTTAATTTATTTAGTAACCGGCTGCTACTATTTTCTTTGTCATTCAATTTTGTGGAAAACCAAAGAGGGTTTTGAACTTGATTCTGAATAAGGATTTGGCTTTGCTTTGCCTTCTGGCCAGCTATTGAACTAATATGTAAGTGGGTTACTTGGGTTAGAACATCGATTTGAACTTGTTTCTTTTATGGCTGTGAAATTTAAAGGGTTGGTTAAGTAGCTACCAAATGATGTCATCATAATAGTTAATATTATAACTATAGCGAGGTGCAACCCCGATATAAATGACCCTAAATGATACGATTCTGATACAGATACCGCGAAGGATGGCACCTCAAAATAGACATGACTATGCTATGAACACTGATACTGATGGTGAGAGCTACCTGTTTCATTTATGCTTTATGGCTTTACTTTCTTTTTACACGCGCATTTTTTTATATTGAATGTTACATGCATAGTTGATATCACTGATATTTAATATCGCTTTAATGTATGACCCCTTAAAGGCAAACATGCGAATAGATTCTGAGGGGATATATAAAAATGAATAACTCACTTAATGTAAACGTGTCGACACGAGGTTATATTACGGGCGAATGAACTGCTAGCACCTGAATGAAATCTCACAGAAGAATTGCCAAACCAGTCGGCCGAAAGGCATAAACGCGTGTTGTACGTACTGGTGAGGACATTGATGACCCTTCGGGGTGGGCCCAAAGCATGAAACATGACATGAATGAAACATGTACACTGAATATGGATTCAATCGCCCCGAATATTTCCTAAGAAATGAAACAATCAAAGAAATATTGAGATACAGAGATACTGATATGATACACTGATATGACATACTGATACGATAAACTGATATACTGATATAGACATACTGATATGATACACTGATATATGATATATGATTTCTTACTGCTACACTGATATACTGATACAAGGATTTATTGCTTATACGGATATCCTGCTTTAAGGTTAATTATATTGTTACATGATATGATTATGATTCTATACTGCTCATACTGTTTTAGTGATACTAACATGGTCGTATAATTATATAAGGTCACTACTGATACAGACAAACGGTTAGTATGAAAAACAGGTTTTCAAATGCGAAAGTTTTACTTTAATTATTTACAGCAATGAAAGAGGTTTATCCTCACTTAGTCATATTCGTATGACTAAGCCCGTCGTCAAATTTTGTAGGTAATGGACGTGACTATGGATACGCAAAACAACAGAACTGATTATGGATAAAAAGAAAAGATTCAGCAAATAATTTAAGGTATGCAAAGAAAATTTATATTATGTGTTGTTTATTTCATATTCACTAGCCGCACTTCAACCTGGGACAAATGTAAACATAGCTTAGATACAGATGTATGTGGGGTCCAAATGGGGGCCTCACAATTTGGTATCAGAGCTAGGTTTTCGAAGAAGTTCGGTTGTAGTGAGTACTGAATAAGCACACATGATATGTAGGTGAGAAGATCGCTTATAGAACTTGTTTTCACAATCTGTCTAAATCAAGTTATGTTGAAGAATTATAGAGGGAGTTCATGAAAGGATAACAATCACATAGAGCGAAATGAATTCAAGTAAACCTTGATATTGTTATAAGTGTACAAGTCAACTTAAATGTTGTCAAAGAGAAATGTCTCCGTATTGTTTGAACTAGATAGTTGAACATGATAAACACGGAAGAATTGAAAGTTGAACGTGCTTAGAAAGGAACGAAAACTCAGAGGTAAAATAGGTGAACACACAACGAAGGATGTACAATTAACGGGCTTTAACTTTCGACAAGAAGCAAATGGTTATAAATTTTTATAGAAACGCTGCTACACATCCGTAGAAAAGGTAAATAATGATGAGAATATTTGTAATGGTGAGAAGAAACAAGAGCAAATGAATATGCACTGTAAGTTTATCTGTAGCTTATAGGACGACATAGTTTTGATAACAACGTGTTACACAAGCATGTGCAAAGAAAATGAAATACGATTACAATTGCAATTGTGTATAAAGTACGTTGTGTCAATCATATTTAATGACTTTAAGAAATACGAACAAAAGTGAGAAGTTATAAACTATAACTGAAACAAGATTGAGGTAAAGGATAAAAGGAAGTTGGAAACGATAACAACTTGGGAAGTATGAAATTGCTATATGACAAGGAAATAGGATAATCAAGGTGTGTAAAGTAGACAAGATAACGTAGTAACGGCTCGTTTCTATTAAAAGGAAATGATGTCCTGTTCACCTCGATCCCTAGCCTTACGTCAACACAAGAAGATACGAAGAACTTGTTAAGTTATTTCGTTAATTTGACCTATAAACTGATTATGTTTGATGAAAAAGATAATGGATATATGATTGTGCTTCTAATGGTACCCTCAGAGTAATCTTAAGTAAGAAACATATTCTTCCAACATGAAATTGTATTCCAGCAAGGATGAAGTGAATGTTATACAATCACGACTATCATAACGACAAAATGAGTGTATCGATCAAATGTATTTTCATAACTCAATGTAGTGGATTTAGATTGGGTAAACCTATCAAATCCAGTTTATGGTGTCATAGTAGGAATTAAAATAATTTTGATTTGATGACATACGAAACATTACCTAAGATTATTGTACTTACAATGTTGATGCCGTATGGGCAAAAAGGATTTAACTTCAATTTAAAGTTGAAATATTTCTTACATATGTAAAAGTAAGTAATATTTTCGCAAAGTAAATTTGTAAGAATGTGTATAAAAGGTGACATGTTAAGGCTGAGACATTAAGGTGAAGGTTAATGGTGTAGACTTATTTATACGATGCAGCATAATAAAGGCAAAACAAGATATGAAAGTGGGCTAGAGAATGAAGAATGCACAGATAAAAGACACAATTATTTTCAATGTAAGTACGCTTAAATATTCGTAGTAAGTTGAAATAAAGACATTTGATGTAAAAGCGATGAAGACCCTATGAATTATAGAAAGTTCATGAAATACTGACGGTTAAGAATAAAAGGAGAATGTGATGATGGGTATGTAACATTGAAGGAAATGAAGCAAAGTAAAGACTGTCATGAATTGTAAATTCTCTTTCATTTTATATAGTATATCTTGGATTTTGGCCGAACCTTTGATGCGTGATATAGATTTTAGAAAGATAAGGAAAAGAAACAAGATAAAGAATTACAACATGGTATAAATCTAACCCTTAATCCACAAAAAGTTTAAGAAGTTGAAAAGTTAACTTTGAGTTACACAGTATATATTGTTGTCATGGAGACACTGTTAAACGTCCGTAGAAAAATTGCATGACAATAGTCATTGTCAAAACGTTGAAATCATTTGTGGACCCCGTGATATTCCTGCTTCGTGGATAACAAATGCAAAGAGGTGCGAAAGGGTCCGATGGAGAAACTCTTTATGTCACTAAGCATATTATCATGGGAACCGTTGTATTCCTTGTACATGGGACTTCACTATCGGTGATGTGGTACCAATAAAAAGAACTGATTAACCTTATATCATTGATTAAATTGAGCATTATCGGTACATTGTTATCGAGCATTAAACCAAAAGAAGAAGTTAGAAAACACTGGAATGAGATTCAAGCTTAAGTCAAAGTTTATGTGAAAATTCGACTTGGTCAAACACTTAGGCTCTGAACTGGGTTGCGCTTTTGCTCCGGTAAGTTTAGACAATATATATTTGGCATGACGGCGATGACGACCACCACTAAGAAAATAATTTTGAACATAACATCGGACGAAAGTCCATGTGAGAGGCGGGACGTTTATAACTGACGGTTGATAACCACAACTTTCATGATCATTACTACCGTGCCAAGGGTAGTCGTAATAGTACAAAGAATGAGGAATTGCGATATATTAATATCCTCGAACATTGTTGTTCAATAAAACTTATGACAATGAAATATGATTACCAAGATGTGTAAAGAAGGCAAGATAATATAGTAATGTGATAGATTGCACTGTATAGCATGTTGATAACACAATATCGTAAAAATCCAAACAGTTAATAAAGAAAGAACTATGAAAATGTTATGCGAAAATGATTTACTGTAGACTGTATTGAATCGAGCGAGGGTTTGAATGAATGGAAAAGTAAATAATATAATACATGTTTGGGACATGATATTGCGTCCTATTTTCGAGGACGAAAATTCTTATAAGAGGGGAGGAATCTGTAACGGCTCAAAATGTGAATTGACGCAAATCGATAATATAATTCTATATATTTCCCCTTTGATGAAAACCAAATCAGTGTCAACGAACCGTCGCTTTGACAAATGAATATGAGTGTCGTTAATATGTTGCGGCATTCGACATGTTTTAGCGAAATATGAATTTTCCTAAATTCAATAATTCACCGGATGGTTGAGTTGGAGTATATATATATATATATGCTGAGTTTTGTTTATGAACTTGTAAATTTCTTATTGTCGGCGGCAATGTAGGATTAAATGATATGGTTATGCACCTTGGTGTGCATAAAATAGAATTGGGGTGCTAATAGGCTAATTGGTGTGCCAATAAGGAAAAATGGTGATTGGCTAATAGCTGATTCAGGCATTATTAAGTGGGCTGGTTATGACCTATCCTATCTCTTTAAGCATATTAGGGCATATCTTATACGTTAAGCAGAATTATTGTGAAAGGCGGTGGGCTCTCGGCTCTTATATGCTTATCCACGGTATTTACACGGGGAGGATTTTCTTTCTGCCGTCTGGAGCTCTTGTCGGACACGAAAATGCTAGGGCTTGCCCGGTTCCTCTCCGATCTACTCGATCGTCTTCCTCCCTCTCGTTGACTGGGCTGGAAGTGCTCGGCAAGGCTTGATGGTTAGCTCTTGTTGGTGCTGTTGTTGGCTTCGTTGGAGTTGAGGCTTCGACCGACGCATGTCGTCTTCCAATTACTCACTGTGAGCTTCTTATTTTCTCTTCTTCTCTAATTTGTGGGTGTTGGTGTTGGATTTTGGGGAGGATAGAGATGAAGTTATGATTTTGCTTGGAAATTATTTTTAGGGGTTTATTCTGTTGGGTTTGGTTGGCCGGTTGCTGCCATCAGTATGAAAATGTTTAATTGGGAATGGGAGAAATAATTATGGCCAGCTGCTGCTCTAGTTCTTCTTAAGTTGACTGTACAATTTTGGGTTTTCCCATACATGCTTTGATTTGAATTTTTGGTGAGAAAATGAGTTTAAGAAGTGTTAGGGTTTTGTCTTTATAAGTTATGCTCTTCGTTATGGGGAACTCTCCAGTTAACTGTTACTCTCTTACTTTATGAGGAGAATTTCTATGTTGCTGCTATTGTTTACACTGTTTTTTAAAAAGGGGGACTGTTTGGTAGTACTCAGGGTGGCCGACCAGTGCTGCTCCTTGTCCCAATTATAGGTATTGGTAGGAGATTTGGGTTTTGGCTTTGCTTCATGATCAGTTATTGAGTATGCTTTAAGGGTTTGCACTCTATTTTGGCTTACCTAAATTTGACCGGCTATTTTATGAGAAAAGTTATGGTTTTAAAATTGTTTAGCCGACTGCTATCCTTTTGTTGGGGGAGTTCTATTGTTGCCGGCTGCTACTTATTTTATGTTCTTTAATATTGTTGCTTGGGCTAAAGGATGAAACATTTGAGGGAAAGGGGGAATCAATTATAGTAGTCATGACTTTGCCTTCCTATTTACTCCAGCTCAAGCTTTTCTTGTTAAATGTATATGGCTGTTTGTGGGGGGGGGGGGGGGGGGGGGAATAATTAGTAAACTACTAATGTAAGTTGCCCCAACCCCATTTCAGTGTATATAAAGGGGATTCCTGTTAACTGCTATGGCTATTAAATTTGGAATGAAAGGGGATTCCTGTTAACAACTATGGCTATTAAATTGGAGTTAGAGGAGATTCCTGTTAAAGTGCTATTACAAACTATTAGTGGGGAATCCAGAGAAAGATGTTAATGGGCTACTAAATCTTAATATGGAGTTGTCATGGTACTGATTTTACTTTTGGGCTTTAATTTATTTAGTAACCGGCTGCTACTATTTTCTTTGTCATTCAATTTTGTGGAAAACCAAAGAGGGTTTTGAACTTGATTCTGAATAAGGATTTGGCTTTGCTTTGCCTTCTGGCCAGCTATTGAACTAATATGTAAGTGGGTTACTTGGGTTAGAACATCGATTTGAACTTGTTTCTTTTATGGCTGTGAAATTTAAAGGGTTGGTTAAGTAGCTACCAAATGATGTCATCATAATAGTTAATATTATAACTATAGCGAGGTGCAACCCCGATATAAATGACCCTAAATGATACGATTCTGATACAGATACCGCGAAGGATGGCACCTCAAAATAGACATGACTATGCTATGAACACTGACACTGATGGTGAGAGCTACCTGTTTCATTTATGCTTTATGACTTTACTTTCTTGTTACACGCGCATTTTTTTATATTGAATGTTACATGCATAGTTGATATCACTGATATTTAATATCGCTTTAATGTATGGCCCCTTAAAGGCAAACAGACGAATAGATTCTGAGGGGATATATAAAAATGAATAACTCACTTAATGTAAACGTGTCGACACGAGGTTATATTACGGGCGAATGAACTGCTAGCACATGAATGAAATTTCACAGAAGAATTGCCAAACCAGTCGGCCGAAAGGCATAAACGCGTGTTGTACGTACTGGTGAGGGTATTGATGACCCTTCGGGGTGGGCCAAAGCATGAAACATGACATGAATGAAACATGTACACTGAATATGGATTCAATCGCCCCTAATATTTCCTAAGAAATGAAACAATCAAAGAAATATTGAGATACAGAGATACTGATATGATACACTGATATGACATACTGATACGATAAACTGATATACTGATAAAGATATACTGATATGATACACTGATATATGATATATGATTTCTTAATGCTACACTGATATACTGATACAAGGATTTATTGCTTATACGGATATCCTGCTTTAAGGTTATATTGTTACATGATATGATTATGATTCTATACTGCTCATACTGTTTTAGTGATACTAACATGGTCGTATAATTATATAAGGTCACTACTGATACAGACAAACGGTTAGTATGAAAAACAGGTTTTCAAATGCGAAAGTTTTACTTTAATTATTTACAGCAATGAAAGAGGTTTATCCTCACTTAGTCATATTCGTATGACTAAGCCCGTCGTCAAATTTTGTAGGTAATGGACGTGACTATGGATACGCAAAACAACAGAACTGATTATGGATAAAAAGAAAAGATTCAGCAAATAATTTAAGGTATGCAAAGAAAATTTATATTATGTGTTGTTTATTTCATATTCACTAGCCGCACTTCAACCTGGGACAAATGTAAACATAGCTTAGATACAGATGTATGTGGGGTCCAAATGGGGGCCTCACAATACATGCACTGATACATCAAGTGGTGTAGACGAGATGTTAGCACTGCGCGAGTCTATATAGCAACAACTCTATGATGCAAGAAGGTAAGATTCTTTCCTCATATTTTATATTTTAATTTAATATAAGATTCTAATATAAAATATTTTCAATTATGTAGGTGATACACCGAAATATTTGCAAGCAGCTGATGGATATGTGCGTCGAGAGTTAAAAATGTTTTTTGTTATGTTGTTTTGTAATATCTGAAAAACATTGATATTTTATTTGGTATGTAGTGTGACGTTGATTTTAAATGTTGAAAATGATTTCAGGTATTAAACATAGAATTTAAATTAATTACAAAAGAATTAACCTACAAAAACTCCATTTCTGCCAAACAGTTTGTACAAAACAGCTTATTAAAAGCTCTGCAAACTCCATTTCACACAAACAGTTTTTTAACAAAACGCTGTTTTCCAGAAACAACACTTTTCCTATCAGCAACAGCTCATCAGCAGCTTTCCATCAGCAACAGCTCACCCAAACTGGCCCTAAGGGAACTCAGAGCAACGAGATTGAGATTGTACAACTAGATTCGACCGGCAGAGTACGACCTAGCTAAATCTTCAATGTGAGGTCCAGAGAGGGTACGATAACGAGAGAACTTGCGAGGTTCCGAAACATTCCGTCTGAGGGGTCATCTAATTCTTGTTGAGGTATAATTATATAATGACATAGGATACTTAATGGTTTGGTTTGGATCCGATAGGAATCCAATAACCCATCGGGAATTTATGATTACGCCTATAAATACTCATGCTGGGGGCAATGTGGAGGTCGTTCCAAACTTGACGGTCACACGAGATGCTTCGAGCGCAGTAACATTCTCGAAGTTGACGTTTTGTGTGCCCTAGCCCCCACTCCGGTGAAACCTGCCGCCGCCAAGCGTTCTCCGGTGAATCCCGATCGCTGCTATCGCCCTCCTTTGTATCTGCGATCGAGAAGGAGAAGAGGTAGGCTTTTCTTCTTAGACCTCTGGGTTGGAGGAGTTGTCGACTGCCTAGGTCTCACACCAGTTGTGATCTTAATTGTTGGAGGCTTTAGTCGAGACTGATCGCGCCGCTAGATCCAGTCGCGCTGCGTTTTCTGCGTTTCTTCCCTGTCGCCGCCTATTTGGAGAAATCGCACGCTGCTTCTGGCGTCCAGATCTGGCCGATCCTGTCAAAGATCCGACTGTCGCCTGGGATCAAAACTTAGATCCTGAAGGGAAGTTTCGTCCACTGCCATCTACCGCCAGCCTTTAGTTTGCTTGTCGAAGATTGTGAATCCATCGTTGTTGTTGATCGCAATTTTACTTCCTGTCGATGTTCTGAAAGAAGGCTTTACAAGGAATCTCTCCCGCCGATCGACGAGACGCTCTCTTCCCGCCGATCGACGAGACGCCCTCCCGATCGACTAGTCTCGCTCTTCCCGCCGATCGACGAGACGCCCTCCCGATCGACTAGTCTCGCTCTTCCTGCCGATCGACAGGAAGACATTCCGATGATTAAGCTGGAGAAATTCTCCAACTCAGAGTTCAGCGCATGGAAGCGGAACATGCAGTTTGACATGAAGTATTTGAACATCTTCTACACCGTACAGTCCGATTTTGCGTCTTATGTTGGAGGAGATGATGCGGATCTGTGGGTCAGCGACGAAGGTTTCTGTCGCGACTATCTCCTAAACTGTCTCTCAAATCTACTGGCACAGACGTACAGAAGACTGCAAACTGCAAAGGAGATCTGGAACGCTCTGGAGGAGCAGTTCAAGGAGGAAGAGAACATGTCTAAGACGCACCTGGTGGACAAGTTCATGACCTTCACCTTCTCTGAAGACATGGAGATTCTGCCCTAGGTTGCTGATTTTGAGAATCTCGCTGACAAGCTAAATAGTGAGAACGTCCCTCTGCCAGATGGGTTCATTGCCGGAGCGATTATTTTCAAGCTACCATCTGCATGGTACTCCTTTAAGACAGAAATGTATTGGAAGAAAACGCAGGTCAGTCTGAAAGACCTCAAGCCCTTCATCTGCATTGAGGATGAAAACCAGACTAGGCTATGGATGCAGTTAGCAAGCAGAACTCTGCTGCTAACATGGTTATGCTCCCTAAGCCTAAGCCTGGAAATACTAGACCGCCAATGAGTGCACCCGCAGTTTTTGACACTAACAAGAAAATTAAGAAATTTAAAGGTAAATGTTACAACTGCAATAAGTGGGGACCCTGCATGTACAACCCCGTATTCGCCGAGTGGGTCCCCAGGTCCTAAAGGGTCAAGAGGCAAGATATGTCAAGAAGGGCACTCGCCCCGGTCAGGGGAGCCTCCGAGCGAATGCGAGCCCCATCTGAAGGCATTCGCTCGCTTAGGAGGGCGAGTGCGCGAGAGGCCAAACGAGTGAGGGTGGAACCCAACTCGCCAAGCGAGCCAGGTATCAGGCAAGTGGTGCCCCCACTGACCACTCGCCCGGTGGAATCTAGTGTGCGAGAAGTCTGGCGAGTGGTGCCTTCACGGACCACTCGCCCAAGAGGCTTTAAGGGGGGAAATGACCTAGATATCCTTCGTGGGCTGCCAATAGCCTCCATGACAGCAGAGTTAGGATGTTAGCAGACCTATTTGGGGGTGAGATTAGCAAAACTAAAAGATGAATTTAGGCTATTTGCAGACCAGACTATAAAATCTATAAATAGACCCTTAAGGGCACCTTGGAGGAGATCCGATCTTTTGAGCTCTCTCCTCCAGGCTAGTTTTGGGGTTGGCTGTTAGTGCCCTCCAAGGTGCCCGGTTGAGCATTGGTTTGGGAGGGGAAGCTCTATAAGATCTCCCAGGTGTGTGGCGGAACCTCCTCGCTACAACTTTGGGTCTTTTCCTTTTTCTTCATCCACAGTCAAGAGTGTAAGTGAGGGATAAGTAGGTGTAGGTTACACCCCCTGTGGATCCAAACTCAAGAGACCGGTTGTCGATTTCAATACTTTTGGTGCGGTGAGCGTCAGGCGAAAGTAGTGGAACGCTTGACGCGGTTCGGGCCAGAGGGGGAGTCGGAGTCCCACCTCGAAATGGTCCAGGTGGATGGAGAGAGCGTCGAGCGAAAGCTGGTTGACACGGTCGCGACCTCCCGGGCGGCGCGCCGTGAATCCCGACGGGATGTAATCAGCAACTGTCGCGACAAAGTCCTCTTCGGACAGGTCGCAGGTGTCGAAGATGTGGTTGAGAAACGACTAAGTGCATCTGTTCCTGCCATCGGGTTCGGGGGCCATCTCCCGATAGGTGAGTGTGGAAGGAAAGTCTATAGAAAGGTGCGAGTGCTGGCGCGAGAGCAAGGGAGGAATGAGGATAAAGCGTAATAAAGGCGGTGGGTGGGATGTCTATTTATAGGAAAATAGAGGCGGTGGCTGACTCCCTCGCCGTCAGGTCTCGCCGGACCACCCTGACCTTCTTTAGCTGGTAGGGCTTGGAATGATCCCTCTTTGATGAGAGCCAGTGGGCATACCGAGTGGAATTGGAGGTATTCTCCCCCTGAGCGGCGGCAAGGCGCTCCATCAATCCTTGCGAGAGCGGTCTCGACGTCGACCTCATGAATGACATTTTGAACGACAAAAGCTCAAAGGTGAAGAAGAGAAATAGTAACAAGAGGACAGGTACTCTCAATGGCAACGACCCGAGGTATATTTATAGCACAAGGGAGGGGCCCACCATAAAGATTCCCTCCGGGTCAGCAAGGCACTCGCCGAATACTGGGGGTTAGACTGTTCTTTCCAAGCGTAGGACTCGCTCGCAAAGAGCCTGGATTGTTTACAACCCCGTATTCGCAGAGTGGGTCCCCAGGTCCTAAAGAGTCAAGAGGCAAGATATGTCAGAAGGGCACTCGCCCCGGTCAGGGGAGGCAGTGGAGCCTCTGAGCGAATGCGAGCCCCATCTGAAGGCATTCGCTCTCTTAGGAGGGCGATGTGCGCGAGAGGCCAGATGAGTGAGGGAGGAACCTGCAGACCATACTAGAAAATCTATTAATAGACCCTTAAGGGCACTTTGGAGGAGATCTGATCTTTTGAGCTCTCTCCTCCAGGCTAGTTTTGGGGTTGGCTGTTAGTGCCCTCCAAGGTGCCCGGTTGAGCATTGGTTGGGAGGGGAAACTCTCTAAGATCTTCCGGGTGTGTGGCGCGACCTCCTCGCTATAGCTTTGGGTCTTTTCCTTTTTCTTCATCCACAGTCAAGAGTGTAAGTGAGGGATAAGTAGGGGTAGGCTACACCCCGGGGTAGGCTACACCCCCCCTGTGGATCTGAACTCAAGAGACTGATTGCCGATTTCAACACTGCACTTCCGAATGCAAGCAACCCAAAAGGGGTGAATCCAACACACCAAAGACTAATAATAAAGCTAATATGGTTTATCAGACTGCGCCTGCCAACTTTGTTGTCATGGTTGGAAATGGGATGGCCAGTACAGAGTGGTGGCTCGATTTAGATGCTACCTGCCATATCTGCAACAATTCAGTGCATTTGAAGGACGTCACTGCAGTAGAAGAGACAGTCACTGTTGCTAATGGTGGCATAACTGACGTGCTGATGGTGAGAAATGCAACTCTGGTACTCTCCCCAGGTACGAGTTTAATTTTAAAAAATGTTAAATTTATACCCACATTAAATGCTAATTTAATTTCAATTAGTATGTTATGCGATGCTGGTATGTCATTTAACATTAGTGGCGGTAGAGTAACTTTAATGGTTAACTCACACTATTTTGGTTGTGCGTATGTCATAAATGGGATGTATAGACTCAGTCTAGCAAACGAAGTAGTAAATCATGTTAATTCAAATCTGATAGATCCTAAGACTTTCCATACAAGACTAGGACACGTGAACTATAGGAAACTATTACGGCTAGCTAAAACTCACAACATTCCCCTAGACACAACAACCAAATTTGACAAATGTGAAATTTCTTCTCAAACCAAGATAACTAAAACACATTTTAGTCAGGTTTCTAGGAGCACACAATTGCTAGAGTTAATACATTCCGACATATGTGACTACAAAAGTTTTGTTATAAGAGGAGGTCGGAAGTATCTCTAACAACCTTTATCGACGACTACTTTAGATTTAGTCACATTTATCTCCTCAAAACCAAAGATGAAGCTTTTGGAAAATTTCGTATATTCAAAAATAGGGTTAAAAATCAACTAGATATGAAAATTAAGAGGCTAAGAAGTGATAGAGGAGGAGAATATGTCTCCGGAGAATTTGGAGATTTTCTTGCCAGCAATGACATAATCCCTGAAACAACAGCCCCATACTCACCACAATCCAACGGTATCGCTGAGAGGAAAAATGGAACTTTAGCAGAAATGTTGAATTCTATGTTGTTGAATGCTGGCATGCCAGCGGCCTATTTGGGTGAAGCTGTCCTCACGTCAAATCACATTCTTAATAAGGTTCCTCATGCAAAGTTGAAACAAACACCTTATGAGCTTTGGTTTAAGAGACCTCCTAGATTTGATAATCTTAAGACTTGGGATTGTATCGCTTATGTTAGGAAACCTCACCCGAGAAGATCCAAGATTGGACCTAGAACGAATACGTGTCTATCTAGGATGTACAGAGGATAGGGCTGCAGACAGATTTCTAGATCTCTATACCAACACAGTAATAGAATCTAAAATGCAGTTTTCTTTGAGGATAAGTTCCTTAAAGATAAAAACATGACGCTTCCAGGTCTACCAGCTCCTAGTACTGAATCTTCTTTTGATCAGGAACTAAGAATCTCTGACACTGAGCCCTGCATTGACACTGGTGGTTTAGCATCTACACAGTTATCTAATAGAGAACGAGTGCCTAAAAGCTTCGGTACAGATTTTGTGACTTACCAAGTTGAAGCAGATCCATCTACCTATAAGGAAGCGATGCGATCTATGGACTCTTTGTTATGGAAAGAAGCCATAGATGATGAGATGAATTCTCTCCTGCACAACCACACTTGGACCTTGGTTGACTTGCCCAAAGGGGCTAGAACCATTGAAAGTAAGTGGGTCCTGAAAAAGAAGTTAAATCCTGATGGGAGTATCGTAAAATACAAAGCATGTCTAGTTGCAAAAGACTTCACTCAAGTGAGTGGTATAGACTACTTTGATATATACTCACATGTTTGTCATATTGTGACAATTAGGATTCTTCTCGCATTAGCATCTATTTAACACTTCATCGTTCATCATATGGATGTCAAGACTGCATTTCTTAATGGAGATCTGACTGAAGAGATCTATATGCACAAACATGAAAGGTTTGTCATATAAGGTCTAGAAAACAAGGTATGTAAGTTGATTTAGTCACTCTACGGATTGAAGCAAGCGCCAAAATTATGGCATGAGAAATTTGACACTTGTGTTAAAGCCATGAGTTTCAAATCCAGCTTATCAGATAAATGATCGTACGTTCGAACAAGTTCAAATAAAGTTGCAATTATATGCTTGTACGTTGATGACATGCTAATTCTGGGCACTGATCAGTCTGAGGTGAAAGTTGCCTTGACGACATAATTTGGCATGACCGACTTAGGTGTGGTGAAAACCATCCTAGGAATGGAAGTGAACTTCACTAAAAAGGGTATTACCCTAAGTCAGAGTCACTATATTAGAAATCTACTTGAGAAGTGTGGTTACGTTAATAACAAAAATATTGAGACTCCATACGATTATAACAATAGACTGAAACCGAATGAAGGTTCATCTATTAGACAGTTGGATTACTCCAAACTCATAGGCAGTCTCATGTATGCTACAACCTGCGCTAGACCTGACATCGCCTTTACGGTCGGCATGTTAAGTAGATTTACAAATAACCCTGGGAAGGACCACTAGGATGCCTTAGAAAGGTTAATGCGATACTTAAAGTACACTGAGAAGTATGCATTATGTTACAGTAGACATCCTCCTGTGCTTGAGGGGTATTATGACGCCTCCTGGTGCTCAGAAGTTGTTGATATTAGATCCACTAGTGGATTTACACTAGGAGGAGCATCAGTAGCTTGGAAGTCAAAGAGGCAGACGTGCATTGCACTATCCTCTATGGAATTAGAACTCTATGCTCTCTATGCTCTCGTTTTAGCAGGAGAAGAAGCATAGTGGATAAGAGACCTGATAATGGGCATTCCAATGACCAGTCTGAAAATGCACTTTATTTCGATCTTTTGTGACAATCAAGCCACAAAGACCTACAAATACATTCTACAATGGAAAGCGAAGACATCAAAGGATAAAACAGGCTTGGTTGACATATCTCACTAGTTAAGGGATAATCTCTCTTTTGGACGTGAGATCAAAAAATAATATAACAGATGTCCACACCAAGGGCTTATGTAAGGTTCTAACAACTAATACACCCGGGGAGATGAGATTAAGGTTCATTTAATATGACTTAATACCTTGCATATGTTTTAAATTTTAGAACTGTAGTCTATTTACATTCGAGCATTTAGAGTGAGCACACTGAAGTATTTCAGATGTTATCTGATAAAAGTCAGAGATAAATAGTTGTCAGTCATTCTAAACTTGATGACTTACGCAATTATTTTATTCAAAGGTTGATTTGGGTATCATTCCAAAAAAGAATACTGAAGTTGTTGATATGTGTCATGATATCATGATTATTAATTATATAATTCCTGTTAGAATTGAAGTGAGCTAGCGCCAGCGCTAGCTCAGCTTCGAGAAGATCTCCTCCTTTGCCTATAAATAGGAGGGGTAGACCCCCTCTAACCATATAGATTCAGATAGTGGCGAGTATCATCAACTTTGAGCGAGTTTGAGATACCAGAGTGCCACCTAGAGAGCAGCGAACTCGGAGTCAGTTCGGCTAGCGACCTAGAGAGAGTTCCTTACTCGCGAGATAACGTCGGCGGTAGTGGATAGCGCCTGCGGTAGTGGATAGCGCCTGCGGTAGCGAGAAGAGAAGGAAGCTGCGAGTGCGAGCTGCGAGCTTGCGAGTAGCGAGCTTGGGAGATAGCGCCGGCGGTAGTGGATAGCGCCTGTGGTAGCGAGAAGAGGAGATTGCGAGTAGCAAGCTTGAGAGCTAGCGCCCGGCGCGAGTGGCTTGCGTCAGCGGTAACGAGTAACGAGTATCACCTACGTGGTGTGCTCCGGAGGAGAAGCAGACACTGTCCATGACCAGTTTTCTTTACTACTATTGGCTGTTGTGAATCAAGTTGGATGCAACTTGTTTTCAGCCCTGTTCATTGTAACTAGCTGCCAAGCATGTTTGGTGTGCAAGCTTTCGAAAAAGTGCTTATCATGGATGAAATCTCCTGGGAATTTCTTTTTGCGTTTTTTGTAGTGGAGACGGTACAAGTGAGCATGCATTCTTTATTTGAGCACACTTTTTTATGTAGTTCAACTTATGTATATATGTATGTATAGAAAATCTGGTACACTTCTTTTTATGCATTTTTTGGAGTGTAGTCGAAGAAGATTTGCATGAAAATATAAGATGTATGTTTGGAATGATGATGTATGTTCTGGAATAGTTGATGATGATGAGAATAATGTTCTGGAATGTATGTCTCTGCCATTTTTTTAAAAATAAAAACAAAATCTATCGCGACGCTTTTCTTTTCAAACGCCGCCATAGGGTGTATTTTTTTTCAAAAAAATGCAGCATCAGCGGCGTTTTAATGTAGAAAACGCCGCCAAAAAGAAATGATTCTGCGGCGTTTTAATATATAAAAACGCTGCCAAAGGTAAAGGATTCCGCGACGCTTTTAAACAAAACGCCGCAAGACTTTCAACGGCGCTTTTAAATATAAACGCCGCCAAGTTTTTTGCGGCGCTTTTTCCGCGGCGATTTCGCGGCGCTTGGAAAAACGCCGTGGAAGATACGGTGGCGTTTTAAAAGCGCCGCTAAAAGCCTTAAAAAACGTCGCGGTAGGTTAAATTTGTTGTAGTGTCCCTTGCTGTCCTTATTCCCTTGTTGGTTGACGTGTTCTTCTGACCTTCAAATATTTCACATAGTATCAGAGCGATAGTGGGAACAAGAACTGAGAAATCAAGATGGACGGCGGAGGAGGGTATGCTAGGGGACTTGACATTGAGTAGCTTACTCAAACCAACTACAAGAAGTGGAAGTCTTGTATGGATAGCTACCTTCTCTGAGAGGATTTCTGGGAGGTCGTTGGAGGTGGGGAGCAAGAGGAAGTAGTAGCTGCCGGAGAAAATGGTCCAGCTGTGAGAGCATGGAGGAAGACTAACACCAAAGTAGAGTTCACCCTGAAGAGAGCCATATCACCTGACTTATTCGACCACATCATAGGTCGCAAGTCAGCGTCTGAGATCTGGAAAGCCCTCGACGGGCTATTCAACAAGAAGAATGTAGCGTGGCTATAATTCCTGGAGAATGAATTGGCAAGGTCCACTCAAGACGAGATGGCGATATCCACCTTCTTCCTGAAGGTGAAGAACCTGTGTGGAGAGATCTCGGCCTCAGACCCTGAAGAGCCGATCTCAGAGGCGAAGTTGAAGCGGCACATACTCTGAGGCTTGAGGAAGGAGTATTCCCTCTTCGTTACTTCTGTGTAAGGATGGGCTACTCAGCCCTGCTTATTGGAGCTAGAGAACCTGCTGTCATCACAGGAGAGCTTGTCGAAGCAGATGACGGGAGTATCCATCTCAGGGGGAGATGACGATGCTTTGTTCTCAGGAAAGAGGAGGTCCTGGGACAAGAGAAAGAAGATTTCCGGAGATAGACCTTCAACGTCCTCTCAGGGAGATGGGAGGAAGTTCCTCCCTGCGCGCGATGAGATGGGGAGATCCCTTTGCTATGCCTGTAAAAAGTACGGGCACATGGCAAAGGACTGTCAGACCAATCTGAAGGCCGGTCATGTTGCTAACAAGGAGGGAGATCACCAGAGAGGTGGAGACCATCAGAGAGGTGGAGGAAGAGGTGGAGGTCACCAGGGCGGTGAGAGGGGAGACAACTGTTTCCTGGCAGAGATGACGACAACGATTGTCGATGTCTTAGCCTCCATCAACTTCAAGAACGACTGGATAGTGGATTCCGGTTGCGGGCATCTGATGAGTCCTGATCATATACACTTTTATGGACTCATCTGGGCCATTTATTTAGTCATTTCACCGCACTTTAGCCATGTTATAGTTCATATTAATCAGTCTATGCTAGGTGCACTTCTAGGCCCATTCTGGTGTAATTTCGTATCTATCTTTGTTATTAGTTTTCTTGCGATGTTAAGTCCCACTTTCAGTGGCTAGACTGGTGTCGTACGCTGGAACAGGTGTCGTTCAGGTGTTTCCTGTACAATTCTGTACAGGAACACTGCGCACGATCACTGGTTCTATTGCGCACGACCACTGGTCGTGCGCCGCTGATCGTGTGCGCTTAACCATATTTTTCTGAGTTCTGTTTCGAGCAGTGCGCACGACCATCTACGATAGTGCGCACGACCACCGGTCGTGCGCCACTGTTCGTGCGCACTTATCATCAATTTTATGAGTTCTGTTTCGGCTAGTGCGCACGACCACCTACGATAGTGCGCACGACCATCGGTCGTGCGCCACTAGTCGTGCGAACATGTTATTTTATAATTTCCTTCCCTTGCAGGCTCCGTCCAGTTAGGCGCACGATCACAGGATTCTAGTGCGCACGACCACTGGTCGTGCGCCAATGACCGTGCGCACTGTTTATTCCAGCGCCTATAAAACGACCTGCTCGCGAATTAGGTCGGGATCCCGATTTTATTCCGCCGTTTTCTCGCTCCAGGGCTCCGATTTCGCCCCTCCACCGCCGCCCACCATATGGAGGTGCTCCGGGCTTGTTCTTCACGCCAATCTTGAGTCCGAGCTTCCTCTCGGCCTCCTCCTTCATCCAAGTGCTCCAAGGAAGGTTTAGCCGCCATCGCGATCAAGCAAGAGGAAGTTTGCAACCTCTACCGGATCGTGACACGAAGAAGACGGGCTCATTGGAGAGTAGTGACAGCTCTCTCTCTACCCCGGACGTAGTTGCGGACCGAGCTTGGACACGGATTGACAACCCGGCGATTCCAACCGTGAATCTACAACGAGACTTCGGATTCGGTCGATTTCTTGCCTTATTCTTCTCTTATTGATGTGTATGTAGCTAGAACCAACATTTTGATGAAGTATATTTTTACTTGTTAACATTAGTATGAAATCATGTCTATGTGATTGAGTATTCTTGTTATATTTTCATTTGAGGTGTGCCCCGTGGTGTGGATTGTTCGTTGTGTTGTGTCGCCCTAACAATTGTTAGTGGTGTGCTTTGCGAAGAGGTGCTTACGACCCTCATTCCGTTAGCCTACTCGCCCATCCGCCTACCGAAGCGTGGCATCGCAGCCCGTACTCCATCCCGCCTAACGAAGCAGCGCGCTCAAGGCCTGCATAGTTCGATCTGCTTGCCTACTCGTCCATCCGCCCTTACGAAGTAGCGCGTTCAAGGCCTACGTAGTCTTCCATCCCGCCGAGCGAAGCATTGCATAGCGGCATTGCATAGGAGTAGCTGTAGCTTTTTCTCTTTATTTTCCACAAACCAAATCAACCCCCGTGTCCGCAATTCATCCGACCCAAAGGACTTCGATCTCAAGTCCTTCCTCGAACGTTAACTCCACCTTACTGTGTTCCTTGAGAGATTCGATACTTGGGGATTTACTTCCTCATATTATTACTTGACAACAACCGGTTCACTGTCGTTCGGATCGCAGTCTCGCTACCGCCTATAGCGGTGTGCAGGATTTGCGCATCAAGTTTTTGGCGCCGTTGCCGGGGAACACAGTCGTGTGAGTTTTCTGGAGAGGGAGAATCTGAGAAAGGAGCCCTTCCATTTGTAAATCGCATTTATTTGTTTTATTTCCTCATTTTCTGTTTTCTTGTTTTTTATTAGGTTGCTTTAGTAATCTTTGTTAGGTGTAGTATTTTGCACAATAGCATTTTTATTTTGAATCGTTTTATCTCCGCACTATGTGGGCACATTTCAATTTCCGTTGCCGTTGGTGTAGAGATACCTCCCACTCTAGTGATGAATGCCCTACCGAGAATAGTAGGCATAATTCTTATAGCCCAGCATATGGAGCACCGACTTCGTCTGGTACTCCATATGGTGCGCGTAAGTCTTATGGCTACTCTGCTGAGCCTCTACCGTCGTACTTCTTTTCGGCTCCAGCTCCCGCTGTGCCAAAGAAGCCCGCAAGGCAGTGCCGGTTTTGTCAGAGCACTGATCATGTCCTGAAGGACTGTGCCGAGTATCTTCGCCAATTGGACGAGGATGACGAACCGGACATCCGGATCGTCCCAACTCCTAACTATGGCGGCACACCTTCAACGTCCGGTTATGTGTCTTTGTCACCTTCACATCTTGAAGGGAATGGTATGGATACGGTCACTGGATGTGCGGCTGATCTATGCACCGACATTGCTGAGCCTATTCTCCATGTGCATCCACCACCTCTAGTGGATTCGATTCTTTGCGAGGAATCAGTGCTCGACTTTTATCCGAGCACCACTCCTCCCCCTGTTGTGCATACTACACTCGTCTCTGACGACATTGTTGATGATGTGTCGCAAGAGGAGGCGGTTGATCTTAGTATTGTGCCTACTCCTATGGAGGAGGACAACCTTTTAGGTGAAGAGGAGTTTTCCCCAGCACCGGTGGAGGAAGTCCAAATCCTAAGCTTGGCCACCGTTGATCCCGCCGAATCTTGTAGCATTGATGACAATGCAAACATTATTTTACTTACCCAACCTGATGGGAGTGAGACCGGGACCACTCCCCCGATTTTTGATTATTTATGTTATTCGTCTTCTTTATTTCTTGATCCCCTTCCTTCTTCCGAGCCTGTGCAGGTTGAGTCTTTACAGGTGCCCCAGGAGGACTTGGAGCTTTTTGCTCAAGTCAATGATGAGAGTATCCTCTCATGTGAGGAGGTTTATTCCCCCTCCGTTGAGGAAGCTCCACTCATTGCCTTTTCCTCCTGTCGCCTCCCTGTTGACGATACCGTGCTAGGCAAGGATGTGTTTTGTGAGATGAGTGAGGACCAGGCCTCCTTCTTTTCTTACATTCTCTACCCTCTACCTGTGAGGAGCAGGTATCTATATTTAGGTAGAGGGGTGACTGTTCTATCACCGTATCGGTACCCGCAACCGACACGGATATTAGGCCAGTTACCTGTCCACTTCTCCTTCCATAGGCCCATTAGCTAGAACTCTTAAAGTTTAAATAAGTCTTGCTGGGATGACAATAACCCCAGTAGTTATCTTCTTTTCTGCATTTTTATTTCATCTAATCATGTTTAGTTAGTAGTATTTTCTTTTCAGTTTTCTTTTGTCTTTTGTTTTTGCGGAGCTGACCCCTGCAGGTATCTTCTCTGGATGGCGGATGCTGCAGCTTAGTCTTGGTTTAAACGCCAATCTTCTGGTATGCTCACTTGCTGAGCATTGGGTACTCTCTTCCCCTAGCCTTTTCTGATTTTCATGTCATATATCATGCAGATTGTTTAGTTTAAGTCTGGGGGAGAGTAGTTTTGTTTACCCGCTCACGTGCACTATTGCACTGCATGCTAGAAGATTTCATTTAAAATATTTTGTTTATTTTCATTGCACACCACATCACCCACTTGAGCGCGTACTCATCTGTTTGCTTGCTCTGTTGTGAATTTAATTCTTCTGCTTATTTGGGAAAGTCTAGGTGATGGCTTGGGACTATGTAGCAGAGTAAAATGTTGACTCTAGTAGTGCTCCTAGTCGAGTGCTCGGTTGCATAGAAATTTGTGTAGAGTAGACTTCTCTTTATACTTATGGTTTTATATTTTTCTTATTAGTGTAAATGTTGTTTACTCTACTCAAATGGTGAATCCGGTGGAATCAAACGGTAGCATAGGGATGTGTGTAAACGATCGCTAGATTCGTATTGCTTGAGTCGGGAGAAAGGAGAATCTTTCTCGGTGGCTAGAACTTGCCCCAAGCGATTCTTGAAGCATGGGTATACGGTTAGTCAATTGCGTGAATGTGATATAGGCCATCATCTTGGCCCGGTTGAGCCTTTGTGCCATTCCTATCATCATTTCCTTGCTAGCCCAGTTGTGCCTACCCCATTCTTTTGGTTCAGCCCCACTATTGTTCACCAAAGCCTAAACTCCAATCCTAGTCGCACACCCAAAAAGCAAGCATTTTGTTTAAATTTCAAATTGGTGGTGTTGATTGTGGTAGTACATTGTAAAAATGTGGTTGTGCATCTTTAAAAATTTGCTGAAATTGTTAAAGAAAGAAAAAGAAAAGAAGAAAAAGATTTGAAAAGAAAAAGAAGAATGAAAAGTTTAATTGAAAAAAATCTGTTTGAGATTTATATTTGGGAGTAGGCGGTGCACACACCCATGCGTCTATGTCTAAGTCTGGGGGTGTGGTGCATCCGCGTGTTTTGTGGCCACTTGGATAATGTTATGCATTTGCTCATTTGGGTTTAGTATTTGAACCATCGTCTTTATCATTGTATACCTCACCTAAACCCAAGCCCCATTTAAAACCTAAAGTCCTATTGATTCACGCATTTGAGTCAAACCAGTGCCGTGGAGAGAATGTGACCGGGCAAGCTTATGGTCACCGACACTGATGGATTTCAGTGGAGTTTTTCCCGCATCCCGATCTTGAGCAATGCTCATCTCAGCGTTTAGTTTACTTTCTCCGTATGCATGACCGAATGATTCACCGTTGTTCACCATTTTGAGTAGTTGTAATATGCTTTTACTCTTTTAGAAATATATAAACTGTTTTTATAATCAGAAATCTTTTCTACTATTTTTCATATGCACGTGAGCATGCGACTTCGCATGGTACTCTGTAGTGTAATCATTAAGCCATCTACTGTTCTTTCCTAGTTCGCTTAGAATTTGTTTGCTCGGGACGCGCAAACAGTTAAGTCTGGGGGTGTGATGAGTCCTGATCATATACACTTTTATGGACTCATCTGGGCCATTTATTTAGTCATTTCACCGCACTTTAGCCCTGTTATAGTTCATATTGATCAGTCTATGCTAGGTGCACTTCTAGGCCCATTCTGGTGTAATTTCGTATCTATCTTTGTTATTAGTTTTCTTGCGATGTTAAGTCCCACTTTCAGTGGCTAGACTTGTGTCGTACGCTGGAACAGGTGTCGTGCAGGTGTTTCCGGTATAATTCTGTACAGGAACACTGCGCACGATCACTGGTTCTATTGCGCACGACCACTGGTCGTGCGCCGCTGATCGTGTGCGCTTAACCATATTTTTCTGAGTTCTGTTTCGAGCAGTGCGCACGACCATCTACGATAGTGCGCACGACCACCGGTCGTGCGCCACTGTTCGTGCGCACTTATCATCAATTTTATGAGTTCTGTTTCCGCTAGTGCGCACGACCACCTACGATAGTGCGCACGACCACCGGTCGTGCGCCACTGGTCGTGCGAACATGTTATTTTATAATTTCCTTCCCTTGCAGGCTCCGTCCAGTTAGGCGCACGATCACAGGATTCTAGTGCGCACGACCACTGGTCGTGCGCCAATGACCGTGCGCACTGTTTATTCCAGCGCCTATAAAACGACCTGCTCGCGAATTAGGTCGGGATCCCGATTTTATTCCGCCGTTTTCTCGCTCCAGGGCTCCGATTTTTCCCCTCCACCGCCGCCCACCATATGGAGGTGCTCCGGGCTTGTTCTTCACGCCAATCTTGAGCCGGAGCTTCCTCTCGGCCTCCTCCTTCATCCAAGTGCTCCAAGGAAGGTTTAGCCGCCATCGCGATCAAGCAAGAGGAAGTTTGCAACCTCTACCGGATCGTGACACGAAGAAGATGGGCTCATTGGAGAGTAGTGACAGCTCTCTCTCTACCCCGGACGTAGTTGCGGACCGAGCTTGGACACGGATTGACAACCCGGCGATTCCAACCGTGAATCTACAGCGAGACTTCGGATTCGGTCGATTTCTTGCCTTATTCTTCTCTTATTGATGTGTATGTAGCTAGATCCAACATTTTGATGATGTATATTTTTACTTGTTAACATTAGTATGAAATCATGTCTATGTGATTGAGTAATCTTGTTATATTTTCATTTGAGGTGTGCCCCGTGGTGTGGATTGTTCGTTGTGTTGTGCCGCCCTAACAATTGTTAGTGGTGTGCTTTGCGAAGAGGTGCTTACGACCCTCATTCCGTTAGCCTACTCGCCCATCCGCCTACCGAAGCGTGGCATCGCGGCCCGTACTCCATCCCGCCTAACGAAGCAGCGCGCTCAAGGCCTGCATAGTTCGATCCGCTTGCCTACTCGTCCATCCGCCCTTACGAAGTAGCGCGTTCAAGGCCTACGTAGTCTTCCATCCCGCCGAGCGAAGCATTGCATAGCGACAATGCATAGGAGTAGCTGTAGCTTTTTCTCTTTATTTTCCACAAACCAAATCAACCCCCGTGTCCGCAATTCATCCGACCCAAAGGACTTCGATCTCAAGTCCTTCCTCGAACGTTAACTCCACCTTACTGTGTTCCTTGAGAGATTCGATACTTGGGGATTTACTTCCTCATATTATTACTTGACAACGACCGGTTCACTGCCGTTCGGATCGCAGTCTCGCTACCTCCTATAGCGGTGTGCAGGATTTGCGCATCAGCATCATCTCACTGGAGATATGTCAAAATTTGACTCCATGGAAGCATATGAAGGAACGGATGTTATCATCACTGCGGATGATACGGTACATCCAGTGCAGCGAGAAGGGATGGTATCCCTTGGAAGTGAAGAGAAGCCAGTGACACTGAAGAGTGTGTATCATGTGTCTGGCATGAAGAAGAGCCTTTTCTTGGTTGCTAACGCAGTAGATGATGGATACCACGTGTTGTTTGGACCGAAGGAGGTGAAGTTCCTGAAGAACCTATCGTCTGTCGATGCTGACGTCACGCTCACCGGGAGAAGGGTGAAGGATTTATATGTTCTGTCTGCAAATGCCTACGTGGACAAGCTGAAGACAAATGACAGCGCAGTGATCTAGCATGAGAGGCTGGGTCATGTGGGGATGGACAAGCTGAAGATGATGGCAACAAAGGGCCTAGTGTGTGGCCTGCCTCATCTCTCTTCCTACGACGACGACCATGTGTACGATGACTGCCAATATGGAAAGTCACATCGACTTCCATTTTATAATTCGGAGACTAGGTGTAAGGCACCTCTTGAGTGCGTACATGCTGATGTTATGGGGTCGTGCGCCACCCTTACTTATGGAGGCAATAAGTACGCCCTGGTTCTAGTGGATGACTACACTCGCTATACGTGGGTATACTTTCTGAGAGAAAAGTCAGAAGTATTCGAGAAGTTCCAAGAGTGGAAGGAACTTGTGGAAGGAAGGCTGAACCGCAGAGTGAAGAAGTTGAGAAGCGATAATGGAGGGGAGTTTACCTCCAATGAGTTTGCTTCATTCTGCAGAAGGTTTGGCATTCGACGGGAGCTCTCCTGCGCTCACACCCCTCAGCATAATGGGGTGGCAGAGAGGAAGATCTGCCATCTGGTGGTGGATACCAGGAGTTGGCTACATGCCAAGAGCATTCCCAAGGCCTTATGAGCGGAGGGAATGACGTGTGTTACCCATGTGATAAATCGGCTACCACTGAGTCCAACAGGATGGTGTCTCTACACCAGCTCATGTTCGGAGAGAAGCCAAATGTGGGTCACATGAAAGTCTTTGGTTCTACCTGCTTCGTGCACGTCCTGGACGCTAAGAGAACCAAGTTGGAGCAGAAAGCGAGAAAGTATGTCTTCATCGGCTATGATAAGCGGAAGAATGGGTGGAAGTGCACGGATCCGCAAACCCACAAGTTCGTCGTCTCGCGCGACGTAGTGTTTGACAAACTGATCTCGTATCAGGGAGTCTCTTCTGTGGTATTGCCGGAGAGTGGAGATTCAAGCAGGGGAGAAGAGAGAGTCATTAAGGACTCTACTGTGGAGTTGGAGCTATCTCCCAGCGCCCCATCGCCATCTGGCTCAGGGGGAGCTTCAGGTTCGAGAAGCAGGGGGAGCAGTGATCCAAGAGCTGATGGGAGAACAACTGTAGAGGAGGAGTCTACCGGAGTAGTAGATAGTGGCCAAGCCTTGAGGAGGTCGAAGCGGACCATCGTCCTGCCTGCTCGTTACAAGGAGGGGAGCTTCGTGAGTATGCTCTCCTGCTTCTTTGCAGGACCACTCGACGAGAGCGAACCTGTCTGCTATCAGGATGCAGCTGGCATCAAGGAGTGGGATGCGACCATGATTGAGGAGATGGAGGCCCTAGAGAAGAATGAAACATGGGACCTGGTTCCCATGGTGGAGGGCATCAAACCTGTCACCTGCAAATGAGTGTAAAAGGTCAAGAAGAGAGTGGATGGAGAAGTAGAGTGGTACAAGGCGAGGCTTGTCGCTCAGGGCTTCTCACAAACCTACGGAGAGGACTACGAGGAGACATTTAGTCATGTCGCGAAGATGATGTCGGTGAGGACGGTCATCGCTCTGGTGGCGTGCCGAGGTTGGAAGCTGTGGCAGCTTGATGTGAAGAATGTGTTCCTGTACGGAGAAATTGACAAGGACATATTCATGGTGCAACCACCTGGATGCGTGTCCAAGTCACTTCCACATCACGTCTGCATGCTGAAGAAGGCCCTCTACGAGTTGAAACAGGCGCCGAGAGCCTGGTATGGAAAGATTGCGGAGTACCTGCAGTTCTGCAGTTATGATGCCTCAGACTCAGACTCTAGCATGTTCATGAAGAAGAGTGGAGGTCTTCACATGTTGGTGTTGTTGTACGTCGACGATATGATTGTGACAGGGAACAACCCTAAGGAGGTCGCGACGCTGAGATAGCAGCTCTTCATACGTTTCGAGATGAAGGATCTTGGTGAACTGCACTATTTTCTTGGCCTTCAAGTTGAGAAGAGAAGAGGCGGGCTGTACGTTTCCCAGAGGGCTTATGCCGAGAGGATCGTCGAGATATTCAGCATGAAGGAGGGGAAGAGCAGTTTCGTTCCTCTGGAGGCTGGGCTGAAGCTTCGGAAGGGAGAAGGGAGGATTCTTCCTGATCCGAAGATCTTTCGGGTACTGATGGGGAGTCTTATCTACCTGACTATCATGAGGCCGGACATCGCCTTTACTGTAGGCCGAGTTAGTCGGTGTATGCAGGAGTCGCGGAAGCCTCATCTAGAGGCAGCTAAAGAGATTCTGAAGTATGTAAAGGGAACCCTTGAGATGGGGTTGTCCTATGGAGAGGAATCTGACTTCAAGCTGCATGGGTACACGGATGCAGACTACGGAGGTGACGCTGATGATCGCAAGTCGACATCAGGTTACATGTTTTTGTGTAGAGCTGCTGCTATCTCGTGGTGTAGCAAGAAACAGGACTCTATTTCCCTTTCTACCACGGAGGCCGAGTACAAGGCATCATCCTTAGCAGCTCAGGAGTACTGTGTCTGGCTAAGGAGACTAGTGGAGGATGTGGACGAGGAGGTCAGCAGACCTACTATGCTTCGCTGGGACAATGAGAGTGCCTTGAAACTGGTAACCAACCCAGTGTGTCATGCAAGGAACAAGCACATAGAGATCGAGCATCACTTCATCAGAGAGAATGTGCTGAGTGGCTTGATCGCAGTGGAGCATGTGCGGAGTGAAGACAACCTTGCGGATATATTCACGAAGCCCCTATCTGCGGGGCCGTTCCGGAGGCTTCGCTCGTTGCTGCGAGTTATTCCCGGAGCTCACTTCAAGGGGGAGTGTTAGAATTGAAATGAGCTAGCGCCAGCGCTAGCTTAGCATCGAGAAGATCTTCTCCTTTGCCTATAAATAGGAGGGGTAGACCCCCTCTAACCATATAGATTCAGATAGTGGCGAGTATCATCAACTTTGAGCGAGTTTGAGATACCAGAGTGCCACCTGAAGAGTAGCGAACTCGGAGTTAGTTCGGCTAGCGACCTAGAGAGAGTTCCTTACTTGCGAGATGGCGTCGACGGTAGTGGATAGCTCCTGCGGTAGCAAGAAGAGAAGGAAGTTGCGAGTGCGAGCAACGAGCTTGCGAGTAGCGAGCTTGGGAGATAGCGCCGACGATAGTGGATAGCGCCTGCGGTTGCGAGAAGAGGAGATTGCGAGTAGCAATCTTGAGAGCTAGCGCCCGACGCTAGTGGCTAGCGCCCGCGGTAGCGAGTAGCGAGTATCACCTACGTGGTGTGCTCCGGAGGAGAAGCGGACACTGTCCGTGACCAGTTTTCTTTACTACTATTGACTGTTGTGAATCAAGATGGATGCAACTTGTTTTCAGCCCTGTTCATTTGTAACTAGCTGGCAAGCTTTATTAATTGTGAAAGTTTGTGTTTATCTCTTGGTGTCCTTATTCCCTTGTTGGTTGACATGTTCTTCCGACCTTCAAATATTTCACAATTCCAAACTTGATGATATAATGGTCACAGCTTGTTGTATCATTCCAAACTTGATGGTATCACACAATTGTGAAATGATTAATAATCTTAATAATCGAATGAACATGATTTGATTCTATGAAATCAATTTTCTAATTTTGTGTAAATTAGATAGAGATGCTGCTTTGTGATTCTTTCTTCCTGGTTAGAGTATTACGTTCTTTTACTGCTAGAACTAATCACTTTACCTTTTGATAGAAATGTTTGAATTTATAGAGATTTGTCTCATGACATTCTTATTGTAATTGTTTGCAGATCAAATGGAGAATGGAGAAGAGAGTTGATTTCGACCCGGATGATGATGATCTGCTGTTTGCATAGACCAGTGATCAATTGTCTGTTTTGAGTTTTCAGTTTTGTTTACTTTTTTGTTTGGAGTCATTTGTTTGAGTTTAGCTTTATCTGTATTCTAAAACTCATGTTTGTGTTTCAGAAAAACTTATGCTTTGTCATTATTAACCTTTGGTTTTAAGTAATCCATTATGTAATATCATTTATATACAATATATGAGGAGATTGTTGAGGTATATTTATATAATGATATATGATACTTAATTGTTTGATTTGGATCCGATAGGAATCCAATAACCCGTCGGGAATAATTAGAGTTACTCCTATAAATACTCATGCTGGGGGCAACGTGGAGGTCGTTCCAAACTTGACGGTCACACGGGATGCTTCGAGCGCAGTAACAGTTCTAACTATAGGTTCTGAGCTCTAACGATAGTCAGACATGAGGGCACTCAGAGGAGAGTGGGTGAGGGGATCTTGATCGCCACTCTGAGAAATCACTTTAGTATAACTCAGGTATTTGTAGGTGTTGGTCTCGAATTATTCGTAGTCGGGGGTAACTTTACTTAGGATAGCTGAGAATAACGGAGGCAGCGAGAGATCACCAGAGGTCCGCACACTAAAAAAAGATTGTTGAAGTAAACATGAAACTCTTTACTTCAACAATCTTTTGTAAGATATAATTGTATTGATATTTTATTTTCAATTGCATGCAAGAGGTAACATTAAGTTTGAAATTATATAATAATTATTGTAAATGTCACAAATAAATTTCATATATTCAATGACAGAAAAATGTCTTGCCATTGTAACAATTCTTAAAAAATAAAGGCTTTGTTTGGGGCGACAATGACGATGAGAAAAATTCTATTCTCAGACCATCACCCTTTTTAGGTTATTTGGATGGTGAGCTTTTTCAAAATAGTTTTATCAAGAAAGTCATTTTGGGGACTTGTTAAAGAGTCACTCCAACATGACTTTTTAAAAACAGCTTTCTTTGCTTTCAGCCTTTTCACATTTATTCGAGGGTTTACTAAAGACACACCCCTACCATTCGCGATCTATCTTTCTTCCTTCTCGCCAATGCAAAGGTTTTCTTTTCCCATTCTCGATTCTTCACTCATTCGTGATCTTTGTTTCCGCTGTCCTTTTCTAACCTACTTATTTATGATTTGTAGAATATTTACTTATCTATGCGAAAAATTATATTAACATAAAATATCTTTTAATTATTAAAAATTCAAATAATTATTATTAAAAAATTGTTATTCCAAACAAAAAAACGTAAAATATCTTTTTGAAAAATAATTAAATAAAGATTTTACAAAATGTTTATAATTTTTTTCAATCTGAACAGCTCTAATGTCACCACTAATTTTCTAACATATTTTTTCTACCCGACGGCTGCCCCAAAATAAAATAACTGAGGATTAGTTAATTATTTACTCGCATGTTATAATTATTTCCAAGCACGTTTATTATTCAACTCTGGAAAATAAAATGATTTTTTTAAGATGACAACAAAATTATATAAAATATTTAAAATCCTCTATTTTTTTTTCTATGAATCCTCTTTAAATGTAGCGGCCATTGCCGTACAGTATTTACAGCCGCATGCGCAAAAAAAAACCAGCATTTAGAGATGGCCAATAAAAATGGTTCATTTTTCGGCCAGGAAGACATGCTCACCACTCAATGACTCCCTTTAGCGCTGCTGCGGCGGTCGTGAATGAGGTGGTTATGAACCATATATCGTTCGTGAACGTCGGCCTCACCTAAGAAACTACAACTACTTTTACGTTCAAAATTAGTTTCATTTTTTTGGCGGCGGTCATAACCGCTATCATGCCAAACATACATTCTATGACGGTGATGTTTTTGTCCAAACTCACCGGTGCAAACAAACCGCACCAAACGAAGCCTATAAGAGCACCATCATATCATATGTAAACTTCGAGAGATTTTTGTAATTTTAAAAGTAAGAGAGGTGCAACCTGTAATTTAGCCAATATAGAGGGGAGGTCCCACAAAATGGCCCTTTTAAAAACACAAAAAGTAATTATTTAGATCCCAATATATAAGTATTAGAAAGAGGGGTGGTGAAATTAAAACTTAGCAGATAAGACAATAGTCATCAAATAAGCCTACCATGGTATAATAATACTTAGTGTTGGACAGGCCAGCGTGAACAAAAAAAAAGTATGTCAAGATTAGTCCCACACCACCAACTCAAATGGTCCACTCGTGCTTATAATAGACCCAACCTCTCCTATCTTTGACCTGGGTTTTGGAATGGAAAATGAGTGCGGTGGTTTAACATGGTATCAGATGTAGGTTCACGCTGATGGGGTGTGTTGGACAGACCAGCATGAACAAAAAAAAAGCATGCCAAGATTAGTACCGCGCTGCCAACTCAGACGGTCCAGTCATGCTTATAATAGTCCTCACCTCTCCTATCTTCGACCCGAGTTTTGAAATGAAAAATGAGTGCGGTATTTTAACACATACAACTAGTATAATAATACATATAACCAGTTATAAAGTATCAATCAACATACTTAAACAGCAAGCCTACCAATTAAAGCCTAGCCCAGATTTTCCCTTACAAAACATACCAAAGATCCCATAAATAGTTGAGATCGAAATTCATGATCTGCTACATGCTTGATTTACATAAATTTCTTGGTTACCTGCCAAAAATAACATAAAATAAAACATAAAGCAGTTAGATGTGTAAAAATTCTTCACAGAGTTTGACTAGAGTTTGTAGATGAAGAAGAGTAGTACCCAAGCTGGAGAGCAGTCTGCTGCTGGTGAGAATAATGGTCATTGGGATCCATTAAATTAACATGCAGAAAGTTTCTGGAGTCGAATGGAGGCATAACTTCATATTCAGTGCCTGCTGATGGCAATATGTTCATTTGCTGCTGCTGATGCTGTGTTCTTTCATTGTCTGCAATCTGTGCCACAAAGTTATTATATAGTTTTGATTATTTAGAGACTTTGAGAATGATTTGCAGCAAATGTGGATTCCTCTCTCTCTCTCTCTCTCTCTCTCTCTCTCTCTCTATATATATATATATATATATATATATATATATATATCTTTGGGTACAAATTTGAAGCTATTCAGGTTCTCAAAGACGACCACTTTGGCCGAATTGTATTCTCAATAAGCATTCTCTAACAGTTTTTTTACTTTTATGACAACGTACTGGACCATGGGCTTAGACTCCGTTTGGCACGTTTTTGCTCCGATGAGTTTGAACAAAAACGTCACCGTCATAGAATGTATGTTTGGCATGACGACGGTTCATAACCACCGTGTTCATGACCGCTACCTGTTGGAAAGTAAGCCTGCATCTGCATGCACCATGCCGCCTAGGAATGTGCAACAAGCAAAGTCAATGGCGTAAAGTTTTGTAATGTCTTGTCAATGTATGAGCTATGTATGGGTTGGTTTGAGTAATATTGTTCATACCAGTTATTAATTGTTTTCCCTCTATAAATATGAGTATTGTGATATGATGAAAAAAAACTCATATTGGTGTAGCAAGAAGCAGGACTCCATTTCCCTTTCCACCACGGAGGCCGAGTACAAGACGTCGTCCTTAGCAGCTCAGGAATGTGTCTGGCTAAGGAGACTAGTGGAGGATGTGGACGAAGAGGTCAGCGGACCTACTGTGCTGCGTGGGGACAACGAGAGTGCATTGAAACTGGTAGCCAATCCAGTTTGTCATGCAAGGACCAAGCACATTGAGCTCGAGCATCACTTCATCAGAGAGAAGGTGCTAGGAGGCTTGATCGCTGTGGAGCATGTGCGGAGTGAAGACAACCTTGCGGACATATTCACAAAGCCCCTATCTGCGGGGCCGTTCCGGAGGCTTCGCTCCTTGCTTGGTGTTGTTCCCGGAGTTCACTTCAAGGGGGAGTGTTGAGTTTGTGAAGTGAGCTGTCGCCCGGCGACAGTGGCTGTCGCCCAGCGACAGTGGGCGAGTATCATACTCGCCGCCGAGTAGGCATCTGCCTATAAATACAGGGGTACCCCCCCCCCCCTAAAGAGTATCCATTCTGAAAGTGACGAGTAGAGACTTCAGAAGTGGCGAGTATCATCAACTCTGAGCGAGTTAGAGATACCAGAGCGCTACCCGGCGAGCATCGGACTTGGAGTAAGTTCGGCAGGCGAGCATCGGACTTGGAGCGAGTTCGGCGAGCTCTCTAGAGCGAGTAGCGAGTAGAGGAGATATCGCCCGGCGACAGTGGATATCGCCCGGCGACAGCGAGGAGGAAAGAAAGCGCGCGCGGCGAGCGTGCGAGTATCCTGGAGTGCGAACAGTGAGCTTGCGAGTATCTGGAGCGCGAGCAGCGAGCTTGCGAGGATCGGAGCTATCGCCCAGGCGACAGTCAATATCGCCCGGCGACAGCGAGAAGCGAGCTTCTGTGGCGAGGAGCGAGTATTGGAGCGAGTATCACCATCCTGGTGTGCTCGGAAGGAGGAGCGGACCTTGTCCGTGACCAGAGTGTTACTTCTTTTGGCTGTTGTGATTCAAGTTGGATGCAACTTGTATTCAGCCGTGTGAATTTGTAATTGATTGCCTAGTTGAGAAATATAAATCTTCCTTGTCCATTGTTGGTTCACTTGATCGATAGCAGACCCAAAAAATTTAACATGTTTTTCGTTTACTTTCTTCTTAAAATTTCAACACTACCGCCGTGCCAATTGGAGTCTTAGGCTTCGTTTGGTTCGGCTTATTTGCTCCGATGAATTTGGACAAAAACGTCATTGTCATATCAAACATTTTATGCTTATAACTAGTTTCTTTTTTTGATAATGGTAGTAACATTTGTCATACCAAACATACATTCTATGACAATGACGATTTTGTCCAAACTCACCGGAGCAAATAAGCCGAGCCAAACGAAGCCTTAATCTGCTCTGATATGGTACTAACGAAGCCCAAATATCTTTCCTTTCTTATGTCTGATGAAACTGTAATGTTCTCTTTGGAACAATTTATAATGTGAGGACTTAAGGGGCTAACCTTATTGCGCAGGTACATGTTATCAGTTTGTAGTTCCATCTCCTACAAAATAGCAAATAAGCATCAATTTCAAAGTAAACAAAAAAAAAACTAAGCTGTTAAAATGAAAAGTGTTCGCACCCTTTTCTGCATGTAGTCTATCTCAGCATACAACAATTCATTCTGATAAGAGTCATAACCAAACACCAGAAATTAAGATTTTCATAAGACTAATTTTTGTTTGTTTTCGAGATCAAAAGACTCGAATTGTAAGTAGGATGAAAAACCTTCTTAGATCTTATTTTGTTGATGCCTTTCTCCAATCTTGTTTCCAGTTGCTTCAGGTCCCTCAGACTCATGGTGGCCAGAGAATCACCCATCAAATTTCTGCACGCATTAAGAATACATTCTGTAAGAAAACAATGCAGTTTCATTGAAAAACGATGAACTCAAAATCACTTGCACTAATTACCTGTTGGAATTCTGTAAGCTGGCGATTTGCTGACGAAGTTTTGTGGCCTCTTGTTGGTAATACTTGAGAGATGGATGAAAATTAATAGAGATGCCATCAAAATCACAATATAACTCTGATTGTGTACTCAGAATACGAAATTTCGTAGATCACGAGTGTAGATTGAAGGCTAGGTTGCATGTTACATTTAGGTGGAGAGACCAAGAATCAATGTGCAAATATATTCTCATTGCGCTCCCTCGGGCATACAGTATTGGGCCTCTAATATGTTGAACTTTTTTTTAATTGGGTGATGTGAAAGTAGTCCGCTGGGATGTCTAACCTACTTCGATATCATATTAAATATATGCATCTAACTTAAAAACAAATTGGTTGTAGGTGGAGGCCGGGGGCCTGTAATACGAAATTTTCCGAGTTTCCTGTCATGGAATTATATTTTCATCATGTTAAATGAACACCTCACACGAAAATTGCAGAAGATAGATCGTCATGATTTATAGATGTCTTTTAGCTTACATTCTTTGCACATGGATTACACTATTTTTTCAAGCATTACAATTCAAAACTACAATTTTGAGCAATAATAGGACCACTTTTGACAAATTGGTAAAATATTATTTCTTACTCATAATTGTTTTCTTACTTATAAGTAACTATTTGATGAATATAATACTTTAATGATAAACTCAATTATAATGGTATGACTATTTGAATATTCTCACCCTGAGTTAGGGTGAGGTTTGCATAATTCAAACTCCTGCCTAGACTCAATGATAGTGAATGTGGAATCCTCATAATGAGGGTCCAGCTTGAATATGAGACATTATTCAGCCAAATGTGAACCTATCAAAATCCAAATACTTAAGCTAACGAATAAGGGTCACAACTAAAGAATATATTACATCTCGAACTCCTTGTGCCACTAAAGAATATATTCAACCTAATCTCGTGTAATTCAAAACAATTTCTCCGCTTGCGAGGGTCTCACACATATCTATCACTATTTAGTTCTCTTAAAAGTAAGCTTTTGGCGGATAAGTCTCCGACACCGAGAGTCTCATTTTCATAACTTTGCTAAGTAGCCAAAATCAAAGTACCCGTGCGATGGGTCCAAGATGAGCTTATGAAAATAGTTGAAATACTCCCATCTACCCAAAATCTTAAGCAAATGATGCTCAACTCCTTGTTTGAGTTTTGAAATGTGATTATTCAATCTAATCTCATGTCTATTCGAGGCCATCGCAGGTATGCAGATGATACATAGTTATTCTACATTGGAGGAGTAGCTGTGGGTTTACCTTATGGATGTATAAACAAATGTTTTGATCTCTGTGATTATTTTTTAATAGAAGTTACTGAGTATCAAAACTTATTACGTGAAATTCCTTTTTTTTTAATGAGTTGAGGAGGAATGAGCTTTAATTATTGGTGGGGAAGAGACAAAACAACTTCAGTTCATGTGAATCTTATCACTTTCACTCCCCCAGAGGAATAAGCTTGATGGGGTTTCCTAAATATAGTTCGGTCGAATTGGAGATTTTTCGCCGCGACATCAACCGACTCGCCGGTAAGATTCCAACGGGCTCAGCTCGCCCAATTCCGAGTCTGTTTGGTCTCCCAATCGGACGCTCAAATGCCGATGCGCCCATGCACGCAATCTGCGCTGCACCCCTCCAAGAGCTCAAGCGCCGCACGAGTCCCGCGCGGCTCTACTCTGCGCACGGCACCGTGCGGTGCGTGGAACAGGGAGTGCGGCACTGTTCCGCCAGCGGAATAACGCGTGGCACTGCCGCGCAGGCCGCGCGACAATTGCCGCCCCAAATGGGGGCGTTGATTCAACGCCCCCATTGGGCGCTGACTTGGTCAGCTCCCTGTGCAGCGCTCCCCAATTTGGGAGTCGCACGACAGCTTCCGCGCGGGCCACGCGACATTTAATTGTCGCGCGACCCTTCCCCCCTTTTTGGTACAGTTTTCGACACTCCCCGACGCCGCGCTCGCCGCGCGTTCCTCGCCGCCCTCGCTACCCTCTCTCCCGACGCTTGTCGTCACCTCACGAATCCCGCCTTGTTCATCCCGACGCTCGCCGTCGCCTCCCACCATGCGCTCATCACCGCGCTCTCCGCGCTCACTCCCGGATCTTGCCGTCTCCTCTCGACGCCCACCACGCTCACCCTGGCGCTCATTTTCGCTTCCCGACGTCCTCCATCGTCTTTTGCCTCACGCTCATCACTGCGCTCGCCGCGCTCACTCCCGGCGCTTGCCGTCGCCTCCTGATGCCCGCCGCGCTCACCTTGGCTCTCGCCATCGCCTCCCGACCGCCGTCGCCTCCTGATCATGGGGGTGTGGAGAGTAAAAATTTTCATCATGAGGGTGCGGATTGTTAGATGTATTATATTGTGCTAGATGTATTATATTGTATAGTCTGGTGGTAGACCATCTTGGGCTCACCTCTAGGTGTTGGGATCACCCTAATCCGTGTATATATATGTAAACCTATTGTTGAGTAAGGTAATTGATTCATTGTTTTCCTATCATGGTATCAAAGCGATAGGGTTTCACGCACGCGTCTTCCCCTTTTCGTCTCTCTGCCGATTGACGAGCGTTCCTGCTGATCGTCTTCTCCAAGTCGGTCGGGCTCCTCATCCCGATCCCGATCGAGCCTGCTTGATCCCGTTCCTGATCGTTTGCCTGCTTCGATCGAGCCTGGTTCATCGTTTCCCGCTCGCCGATCTTGATCGAGCCTGCTTCATCGTCGACGACAGACGTCTTCCGCGCTTCCTTGATCGACGATCTCCCTACTTGATCGTTTTCCATTCTTCCTTGATCGACGATCTTCCCGCCTGCTTGATCGGCCCGTTCTTCCTGCGATCTGCCGTGATCGACGATCAGCCGGTCTACGATCCTCCCGTGATCGACGCTGTTCTGGCTGTTTGGTATCAGCACCGATGTCTTCCTCGTCTCACTCCTCTGCCTTCCTCCAGAAGGCTGATGTCATCCTCGACGGGCGAAACTACAAGGCATGGTTCGCCACCGTCGGTGTGATCCTCCGCGGTCTCGATCTATGGGGTCGCATTGACGGCACCGAACCTGCTCCTGCTGCTCCTGCTGCTGCTGCTCCTGCTGCCACCAAGGGCTCCGACTTAGCGCGATGGCGCTCTGACGACTCTCGCGCGATTGTCGTGATCTGTCAGTCTTGTGAGCTTCCTATTCGGATGGCTGCCTACGAGCTCCCTACAGCAAAGGCGATGTGGGATCACTTGCGTCGTCTCTATCAACCGTCCAGTCAGGCCCTGCGCCTACTCTCTGTATCAGACCCTTGGCGTCTGCTACCAGCGTGATCGGTCTGTTCAGACCTTCTTTGCTGAGCTCCTAGATCTCTGGCGTCAGTGCGACGAGATGGCTCCTTCTCCCTGTGCGACATGCCCTCAGTGTGTTGCCATCTCTCGGGATCGCGACTGTCAGCGCTTGTTTGAGTTTCTTATGCGCCTACGCCCAGAGTTCGAGTCCATTCGCGCTCAGCTTCTACACCGGCATCCCCCTCCGTCTCTCAGCGATACTCTGGCCTTGGTGATCGCTGAGGAGACTCGTCTCCACTCCTTGGACTCCACTACTTCTTCTGGTGGGATGCCTCATGCTGTTCTGGCTGCTCCCCAGCTTCCACCGCAGTCCTCTCTTGTCAGTACTCCTCTACTGCCCTCGTCAAGTTATAGTGCTCTGGTGCGCCCTGTTCCTCGTCCTCCGGCGCCCTCTTCGACTCAGTCTGGTGCTCCCCGTCGTTCATCTGTCCGCTGTCACTACTGTCAGTGCCTTGGTCATGTCAAATCTGAGTGCCGCAAGCTTCAGAGAGCTCAGCAGTCTGGTCAGCAGCGTGCTCCCGGTGCTCCTTTCTCTGCTGTGGCACAGTCTCTCTCTATTTCTGAGCTTGCACAACAGATTGCTCAGCAACTCTCTCAGGGATCCTTGCCTTACTCTACTGTCTCAGTTCTTTCACCGGATGCTTCTGATGCCTCTACCTCTCAGCCGGCAGCTTCCGCCCCTTCAGGTATCTCTTCCTCCGACTGGTTGCTTGACTCTGGAGCCTCTTTTCATATGACTCATGATGCCACACACCTCTCATCCTGCCAGCCCGTTTCCCCTGCCCTTAGTATCATGGTAGCCAATGGTACCATTCTCCCTATTACTAGTCGTGGCCTCCTTCATACTAGTCATTTTCATATCCCCGACGTTGCCTACATACCCAAGCTATCCATGAATCTTATATCCGTCAGCCAACTCACATCCCATGGTTGCCTTGTTGTTTTTGATGAGTTTGTTTGTCGTGTGCAGGATCGTCTGACAGGGACACTCCTTGGAGTTGGCCGTCGCCGTAGTGGGGTGTACGTTCTTGATCGCCTGCATCTTCCTTCGTCGTCTCCGGCTGCTGTCACCTTTTGTCTTCCTTCGGTGGCCTTTTCTCAGTGGCATCACCGTCTTGGTCATCCCAGTGGCCCGCGCCTTGCGTCGCTTATTAGTCATGGTTTTCTGGGTCGTGTTTCTGTTGATCGGTCTCATTCTTGTACGGGTTGTAAGCTTGGTAAACAGCTCCAACTCCCTTATCCGTCTAGTGAGTCAAGGTCTTCGCGTCCTTTTGATTTAGTTCATTCTGATGTCTGGGGTCCCGCACCGTTTGTATCAAAAGGTAGTCATCGATATTATGTTATCTTTGTTGATGATTATTCTCGTTACTGCTGGATTTATTTTATGTATTCTCGTTCTGACTTCCTTCAGATATATGTTACTTTTTCTGCTATGGTGCGCACCTAGTTCTCTGCTTCCATTCGCATTTTTCGTTCCGATTCTGGGGGGGAGTACCTCTCTCATGCTTTTCGAGACTTGCTTGCTACTCACGGTACTCTCCCTCAGCTTGCTTGCCCTGGTGCCCATGCTCAAAATGGCACCGCTGAAAGGAAGCATCGCCACATTATTGAGACAGCACGCACCCTTCTTATTTCCTCTCATGTGCCTCCTCACTTTTGGGCTGAGGCTGTTTCCACTGCTGTCTATCTTATTAACCTGCAGCCCTCCACTTTTCTTCAGGGTCAGAGCCCTGGTGAGTGTTTGTACTCTCGACCTCCACGTTACACTCATCTCCGTGTTTTTGGCTGTCGGTGTTATGTTCTACTCTCTCCACGTGAGCGCACCAAGCTCTCTGCTCAGTCCGTACCATGTGTCTTTCTTGGATACAGTGTTGAGCACAAGGGCTATCGATGTTATGATCCTGTTGCTCGTCGTCTTCGGATCTCCCGTGATGCCACTTTTGATGAGTCTCACCCTTTCTTTGTGTCCTTCGTCCCCCCGACCTCGCACTCATCTGTGACTTCCTCCGATGTGCAGTTTCTCACTCTTCCCACCTCACCACCTCATGTTCCATTCTCTCCACCGGTCTGTCCTCCTCCTCTCCCGGCGCCATCGGCCTCTCCGGTCTCCCTTCCCACCTCCTCCTCTGATACACTCGTCGTTCCCCTTCCACATCACTACACTCGTCGTCCCCCTCCTGTCCCCTCACCTCCAGTACCCCCCGACTCAGTGCCTGTCTCCTCCAGCGAGGTCCCTGTGGATGATCCTCCTGTGCGTCGCAACCCACCTCGTGAGCGACGTCCTCCCGACCGCCTCAGCCTTGCTACACTACCTTTGGACCTGCCTGCTCTTCCTGCTACTACCTGTGGTACTCCAGAGCCGACTTCCTATCGTGAGGCTGCCCAGATACCTGAGTGGCAGACTGCTATGTCTGCTGAGTTGGAGGCGCTTGAGCACACTCGTACCTGGGAGTTTGCTCCTCTCCCCCATGACACTGTTCCTATTACTTGCAAGTGGGTCTTCAAGGTGAAGACTCGCTCAGATGGTTCTGTAGAGAGGTACAAGGCCCGCCTCGTGGCTCGTGGTTTTCAGCAGGAGCAGGGACGTGACTATGATGAGACTTTTGCCCCAGTTGCTCACCTGACCACGATCCGCACTCTTGTTGCTATTGCAGTTGTTCGTCGCTGGTCTCTGTTCCAGCTCGATGTGAAGAACGCTTTTCTTCACGGTGACCTTCAGCAGGAGGTGTACATGGTCCCTCCTCCCGGTCTTTCCTCTCCTCCAGGACTTGTTTGCCGCTTGAGACGAGCTCTTTACGGGCTCAAGCAGGCGCCCCGCGTGTGGTTTGCTCGTTTCAGTTCGGCCATTACTGCCGCCGGTTTTTAGCCGAGCCCGCATGATCCAGCCTTGTTTGTGCACTCCTCTTCTCGTGGCCGGACTCTTCTATTACTGTATGTGGATGACATGATCATTACAGGTGATGACCCTACTCATGTAACTTTCGTCAAACATCACCTCCAGCAGCAGTTTCAGATGACTGATCTTGGACAACTGAGCTATTTCTTGGGCCTTTAGGTCACCTCTACAGACCGTGGTTTTCAGCTCTCTCAGCGACGTTACACATCAGACCTTTTAGCTCGGGATGCTCTCTCTGACTCTCGCACCGTGGACACCCCTATGGAGCTTCACCTTCAGTTACGACCGGATGATGTGGTTCCACTCTCTGATCCTACTCGTTATCGTCACATTGTCGGGAGCCTCGTCTACCTTACTATTACTCGGCCCGACATTGCTCACGCTGTTCATGTTTTGAGCCAGTTTGTGGGTGCACCTACCTCTGTGCATTATGGCCATCTACTGCGGCTGTTGCGTTATCTCCAGGCGACGATTTCACGTGGTCTCTTCTACTCCAGTAGCAGTTCTCTGCAGCTTCGTGCTTACTCGGATGCTACTTGGGCCAGTGATCCCGTTGACCGCCGATCTGTCACTGGTTTCTGTCTATTCTTGGGTACTTCACTTATTGCCTGGAAGTCCATGAAACAGACAGGGGTTTCTCGTTCCAGTACTGAGGCTGAGCTGCGTGCCATGGCTACTACTACTGAGGACATTATTTGGCTCCGCTGGCTCCTTGAGGATCTTGGTGTCTCTTCTCCGGATCCCACTCCACTCCATTGTGATAACACCGGTGCCATTCAGATCACCTTGAATCCGGTGAAGCATTCTCTTTCCAAGCACATCGGGGTGGATGCTTTCTTCCTTCGTGAGCAGTATGGTCGGGGAACTCTTACTCCTTCCTTTGTTCCTTCTGAGCAGCAGCTTGCAGACTTGATGACTAAGCTGCAGACTCGGTCCCAACATGCTTATCTATTATCCAAACTCTCGGTGTATGAACCCCCGTGAGTTTGAGGGGGGGTGTTAGATGTATTATATTGTGCTATATGTATTATATTGTATAGTCTGGTGGTAGACCATCTTGGGCTCACCTCTGGGTGTTGGGATCACCCTAATCCGTGTATATATATGTAAACCTATTGTTGAGTAAGGTAATTGATTCATTGTTTTCCTATCACGGATAACCACACCCTTAGTGGCACAATTACCAATACGCCCTCCTCAGAAACTATAAAAATGGCCCTGGACCCTCATTTGAAGACAAATTGCATTCCACACCAGAGAGAGCTCCTTCGAAGATTCCTCGGGATTCTCCTCTGACGCTTGAAGATCTGCTTCAACTCCTCGAAGATCTCCTTCGGGACTCGAAAATCTCACTTTCTTCTGAAAGACGACTCAAAGATCTCATTTTCTTCAGAAAGGCGACTCGAAGATCTCACTTTCTTACGGAAGGCGACTTGAAGTTCTCACTTTCTTCTGGAAGGATACCTGAAGATCTCACTTGGCTCCCGGCTCCAAGTCCAAAGCTTCAGTTTCCGCATTTGTCATCTCAAAAGCCTTAGATCACGCTTCTCGGCCCTCCGCCTTCACCAACTGCAGCGCTTTCTAAGATCTCATTGTAACAAGCGGTGACATGTCATCTTCAGGAAACTACTACATGTAAAACTCAAAAAAATAGTGGAATTTGGTCGGGACTGATCCGGCCCCGTGGTTTTTTATCCTTTCAAAGTTTTCTACGTAAAAAGCAACTTTGTCAACCGTTGGTCTTCTCTGTGAATTGTTTGCGCGCTCGTCTAACTCTTACGCTAAGACGGTTCATTTCGGCCGAACCGTGAGAACGTCGAGCGACCCGCAACAAAGCTAAATACACATTATGTTTCCATGCACCAGGAGTGTACAACCTCGGGTTCGCCCAGAGCCAGAAAACGGAATCAAGCCAGGGTCAAGCTCCAATAGGAAGAAGTCTAGCGCGGGGGCAAGCCATGTGCGACACCCCGGGCGAGAACGAACAGTGAGTGGGCCTCTCACAGACCACTCGCGTGTAGTGCCCTCGCACGAGAGCGAGCAAGAAGTAACTAGCGCGGCATCAGTCCTTCACGGACTACTCGCGGCGAGAGCCGCGCGAGCGCGAATAGGCCAAAGTAGCGAGTGGTACTCTCCCGGGCCACTCGCGGCAAGGGTTAAGCGAGCGGGTCGGGTAGCGAGTGGCGCGCTTACGGGCCACTCGCGAGTTGGTACTCGCCCAAGGGTCGGCGAGTGGTGCATGGAAGGACCACTCGCTCGGCAAAGGGGGCTAGAGGTGAATTTACCCCTCTGCCCCTGGTGGTCTGCCGTTTGTTCCTCCAAACAGCGTAGTTTGTCTGATAGCAGGCCAAATTGGGGTGCGTTTAGTAAAACCAAAAGGCGGAATTCCGCTATTAACAGACCACGAACAAAAAACTATAAATAGACCTTGAAGGGCACCTTGGGTGAGGATTCCAAACTCAGTACTCTGAGCTTCTTCTTCTTCCCTTGGTTACTTTGGTTTAGCTCTCCAGCTCTCCAAGGTGCCAAAGTCTCAGCTTTGGCTTGGGAGGGGAAGCGTTCAACGATCTTCCGGGTTTGTGGTGGGACCTCCTCGTTGTGACTAAGGTCTTCGTCTAGTTCCTAATCTCCAGTCTGTTCTTTCCGAGGGATCAGTAAGGGCTAGCTACCCCTCGACTTGTTGAGGGCCCGAGCTTCACAAGAGACCGAGAAATCGGTTTCAACAAGGAGCCTTAGTAACTACTCAACCATAAGGAGTGACCCAGGGATCTCTCTCTCTCTCTCCAAAACCTTGTTCTATCATCATAGGGATCGGAAAGGCGAACCCTATTAAACCACCGCACCCATTTTCTATTCCAAAACCCTGGTCAATGATAGGAGAGGATGGGTCAATTGTAAGCATGCGTGGATCATCTTGATAGGCGGTGTGAGACTAATCTTGACATGCCTTTTTTTGGTTCATGTTGGACCATCCAACATGCCCCTTTGCGTGAACCTAGCTCTGATACCATGTTAAACCACCGCACCCATTTTCCATTCCAAAACCCGGGTCAAAGATAGGAGAGGCGGAGTCAATTATAAGCATGAGTGGATCGTCTGGGTAGAGGGTGTGAGACTATTCTTGACATGCATTTTTTGGTTCATGCCGGACCGTCCAACACACCCATGAGAATCCCACTTGAAACATCATAGCAAAAGCAGAGCCTAACATACTAATATTTGGATAGAAATCAAAATGGAAAATTCAAGCTAATCGATATATGGCCAAGTGCACCACTATACTAGGACCACACCACATTTGTAACTATATATTAAAAACAACCACATTTCATGAGCATCCACAAACAATTTATAGAATCATGGTTGAATTAGTATCTTCTTTTTTGTTTCTTTGGGCATTCTTCCATTAAAATCATGCATCATTAGAGATGATGCGTATTCATACAAGGCTCCTGCTCATTTATATGCATAAGAGGAGGTGGTTACTCCCCAGGGCCACTACCATGATGGGGGGAGAATGGGGGAGTGGGCAAGTCCACTTTCTCCATGGCCAACCGCCCTCGTCAAACCGCCCGCAACCGCCCGGTAACGCTACCGCGCGGCGCTGGTGCACGGTAGCGCGTGCGGTAGCGCGCAGGCCGCCCCTTCACGGGGGCGCAGCCTAACCGCACCCCTAGTGGGGTGCGGCCAAGCCGCACCCCCTTAGGGTGCGGCCAAACCGCACCCTTAGCGGGGTGCGGCCAAGCCGCACCCCTAGCGGGGTGCGGCCAAGCCGCACCCCCTTTGGGGTGCGGCCAAGCCGCACCCCCTTTGGGGTGCGGCCAAGCCGCACCCCCTTTGGGGTGCGGCCAAGCCGCACCCCCTTTGGGGTGCGGCCTAGCCGCACCCCTAGTGGGGTGCGGTCAAGACCCCTTCCCGTAAAAGGGTTCGGGGGTGTCCGCCCTCTCCAGGCTCGTTGTGCGCCCTTTGGGCCCCGGATTTCACTTGGAGCGCTCCCGCGCTCGTAACATGATCAGAACGCCTCACAAAGCGACCAGGACGTTTTCTCCGTTCATTGCACTCTCAGATCGCTTCCCCAGTTGCCTAGATTGCTTCTCCGTTCGTTGCGCGCTCAGAACGCTTCTGAGCGCGCTCAGCTCACTTTTTGTCTTTTCTGACTTCTCACATTTTGTCTTTCCAGCATGCTCACTTTTCGTCTTTCCAGTTTCTCAGATTTCAGGAACAACTTGTCGCCTTTTTTGCCTCCAACAAAACTGCCCAAACTGCCCGAACTGCCCGAACTGCCCGAGGGGCAAGATGGTCAATTACGAAAAATGGCGATCAGTGTGCTCTGAACCAGAAATTACCGGGCTACCCCCGGCCAAAGCTATAAAAGGAGCCCCAGGGCTTCATTTCAGAGGAGTTGGCCTTCTGGACCCGGGAGAGCTTCTTGCAGACATTCGCGGAATTCTCCTTCGGACTCGAAGATTTCTTTTTTCCCGAAAGGCGACTCAGCGTTCTCACTTTTGTTCTCCAGGGTGTTCTCACTTTGGTTCTCCACCTTTCTCAGAAGGAGAAAAGACTTAGTTTTTCTGGAGGTGGTCTGTCACCTTCGGAATTCTCTCTCTCTCTCTCTCTTTCTCTCTATTATTGTTACGAGCAGCGGCCTGTCGCGCTCGACTTCTAAGTCTCAAATTGTAACCCCCCAGAAGATAGTGGAATTTTGGTCGGCACAGCTCCGACCACATGGTTTTTTACCCTTTCCGGGTTTTCTACGCTAAAAAGTCCCAGTGTAATCAACGAATCTCAAATTGACTGTCTGCGCGCTTGGTTCGCTCCCGAGCTAAGGTGGTTTAAGTAAACCGGTCTACCAAGAGCCCTAAGCGACCCGCAATAAGAGATATCACATTTATGAGTTAATATCGTTGTTCTGTCTATATATTAGAGTTCTTAGGTTTATGAGTATTTGGCTCTATATGTTTAATCTCACATGGTCTAGCTGGCCTTGTAGTCCTTTAAATACCCTATAAAGGGATGAATAAAATGGACCTTATATTTTCCTTATCATTTCAACATGCATAATAATGTTTGAGTAGATTTGATGATGCTATTTTAATGAAAGAAAAATACACTTACAAAAAACTCTTGTGCGAGCTTGAGGTAAATATATTTATGTTAGGTAATTTTACTGATACCATAGATGTTAATGTAAAAAAAAAAAGATCTTTTTGGGTGTTCATTGAGAAAATATGTGTAGAGGGAGAAATTCATTGGTATCACACACACTAGCACACACTAGCAGTTGTGCATGGGTCCCTTCATGCGTAGCGTGTGACGATGACAATACACAGGCCATTACTCAAGCGACATCCTAGGTAATATATAAGTGTCGCAAATTGTCCACGGGAGACATTATGTGATGACCTAAGTAATATATGGAGTTGTATCCAAAGGATAGACGAGGTTTTGATGGCTAAGACAACCATGATTATCCTTATTGTAACATAGTTGTTATGTTTTGTTAGATATATTAACAAATATATATGCATTTAATCTTCATTGTATCAATAATTTATATTAAATAAGTATGTGTTAACCAAGTATAATTATATATAACATTTCACTCACATGCGTGCAGCTGAAGTTATTTAATCAAGAGGAAAATAAACCCTTTTCAGGAATAATTGAAAATAATGGGGACACCAACACTGAAGAACAAGAGCTCTAGTGATATTATATCATACACTGTAGCTAACCAATAAGAAATAAGTAATGAATATATGATCTATACTAAGGCATAAAAATCACTTTTTATCACAATTAAGCATCAGTGTGGGCTACTTAATTGACTCATCCATACACCTTGACTAATTGCCATATGACATATATAAGGAAGGTGACAGGGTGGCGGATGTGATGGCTAAATATGCGACTGCGGGTTCTCCAAAGAATTCGCTCCTGGCTCCATTCGTAGACTGGTCAATAAAGACAAATCGGTGGCCTTCAGATTAGAGTGCCGGCTTTGGACTCCTATATGGTTCGTTTGGATTTTGGGTAATGCAGGGGCTTTGTAATTTTTTGGGGTGGTTCAATTCGGGGTTTATCCCACACCCTTTGTATCCTTTGTCCTTTCCATTTTCTATAAAATTGACACTTATTGGTTGTGCGCTCCGGCCACACCCATAGGTTCTTTAAAAAAAGATAAATAGATATAGATATTGTTACGGTCCACGCATGGTTCCATTTTTGAACAGGTCTGCAGGCAGTACACCCCAACCCAGCTCCGCACACGGAGCACAGTTGTCCATGTGCGGCGGTTGTTGAGATGGGGTCTTGAACCCGCGACCTCCTAGATAGAGGGACGTAGCGCCAGACTCCATCACCAATTGAGCTGCAGCAGCTCAATTGGTGATGGAGTGCGACGCTAAGTCCCTCTATCTAGGAGGTCGCGGGTTCAAGACCCCATCTCAACAACCGCTGCACATGGATGACCGCGCTTCATGTGCGGAGATGGGTTGGGGTGTACTGCCTGCAGGCCTGTTCAAAAATGGAACCTTGCGTGGACCGTAACATAAAAGTGCAGGTTGTACACCATGGTTCCATTTTTGAACAGGCCTGCAGGCTGTACACCCCACACACGGAGCGCGGTCATCCATGTGCAGCGGGTTGTTGATGTGGGGTCTTGAACCCACGCCTCCAAGCTAGATAGAGGGACTTAGCGCATAAATAGATTGATAGATATAGATATATGAGTCAATATTTGAAGCTAAGCTTAATTCATTTCTCACTAAATTTATTTTTACTGAACTAGCGGGTTGAATAAAAAAAAGTCAATTGAAACTAAGTTTTAAAAGAAAAAGTCAATTTAACTGAGCCTAATGGGAAAAGTCACAAAAGCCTGCAATATTCTGAATATTGTACATAGAAATAGTAACTTACCTGAGAATTTGCTTCTGAAATTGATCCAGTATTGGAGCTATCCGTGCTTGCCTTCTTGTATCGATCAATGGTTCCCTTCACACTTCACAAAAAAGAATATATATTTTTATTGAATTAATATACTTTCAAAAACATAGAAATGAATATTTAATTTATCATAATGTTTCTATCATGATAACTGAGATCAATAATTAATTTAAGAAACACTTCAAGAACAAACCCACATTGTATAATATTAATGAACATTAAACCATAATTTTTTGTTTGTTCAATGAACAGTCAATAAAATTGAACTCTTGTTGCCACAAATAGCAATATATTTAGGTAATAGATTATGTTATGATTCTTAGAGATTTAATATCATGAAATTTTTTGTGAGTATAGTATAACATCAAGAAATTATAAACTTATGTGGTCTTATGCACTAAATATAAATATCCATGACCTCTTCATGTATAACTAAGTAATTTAAGTTGGTTGTATAATTAGTTCTAACATGATACCGGAGTCAGGTTAGACCCGTTTTCCACATCAACAAAATAAAATAAAGTGTGCATCAGGAAACTCGTATAACATTCTGCACTTAATATAGATCATGAGTTTATTTGCCCACCATCAATTGATTTTAGGTTGGATGCATAAATTCGAACCATAATTTTACGATATTATAACTTGATTAGATAAACTACAAGATATCAAATGTTGGGTTATAAATTGAGAGTGATATAAATGAAAGAGAAAGCTCTAGATCGAGATAAGTTTTGAATATTCTAGATTCGAGTCAATGAATTATACGAAAGTATTTGAAAACAAGTTGGAAACAATAAAGAAATTGATAATAATTTTCACCTACTTATTTGGTTGAAAAGAAGTTGTGTTTCTTTCTTGTTCTTTTAGCAAGGGAGAGACTCCAAAATCTTGAAACCAAACGTACCGTTAATTTTGTTTCAAGGAAATTGGACGAGGTAAGATGTCGACTTGTAATTATTTCAATTAACAAAGATTCTCCTTTTACCTTTTGAATTTGATACAAAAGAATTACTCTATATCTATTTGGTCTCAAACTCTTGTGTAAGTGTTTTCTCAAACTCTAACATAAACATAGATAATATAGAGTGTAACTTACCACATGGATTATAGCATTATTCATATGTACACATCAATTAAAGCTCATTACCTTGTTCACAAGATAATGCATGCTATACTGTGATTAAAAAGTGTCCATCTACTTCTACAACAAAACCTTGAAAAAATAGGTATTTATTAAACTCCATAAATTTTGAACTTTCTTTGAAAAAGGATAATAGTTTACCCAGAAACCATTACCAACATACCTTCGTGGGAAAGGAGTACATGCAAGGATATGTCTCAACTTTTCGTTACCCGAAAAGCTGATTGGTTTGTTGTTGATCCTATAAGATCCAAGTTTTCTCATATTCTATACGCCGACTGACACACATATTTTGGCAAGGGTAATGTTGATGCAGACGTCGAGGCCCCGTGGCATCCCGTGACATCAAGCCAGCTAGACGACCTCGAGCCAGCACGCCCGCCATCAGGACTGCAGTCCAGTGACCCCAACCCATCTCCGCGCCTGGTCTCAGCAAGCGGCGGGTTGTTGAGTCCGGGATTAACAGATGCCGCACCTCCTGCTCTGATGCCGCTCGAGCACGATTCCTGCGCAAGCTCCGCACGAGCTAAGCACGGGTACGAGGAGAATTACAACTGCGGGCACGGAAGCGGAATTTCTCCGGAACCTCGCTATGATACCATGTGGAAATGAAATAAAACAGGTTACTTTTATTCACACTTCACAATATATTTCCTCTTACATTGATCCCCTATTTATACACACACAAGGGGGAATCTAATTCCTGATTGGAGATGTGGGACTAATAAGAAAGGAGGGAATGCGCTAACCGCACACCACTCAGTGCTAAACGCACACCAACAGTATGAATATGTGCTTATTGAGAAATGCCTTAGTTAAATTATGTGTTTAGTTCAGAAATGGTTTTGGCTTAATAAAAGGAAAATAAACACTTAGATATCATTTAATTCTCTTTACATGTACATGATTTTGCTTCTAATTTGTCGCTATGTTTTGGTACACTTTGTTGTATGTACTGCTACGCTTCATCATGAAATTTGATTTTAATAATTTATTGCTGATTATGAATGATATATTTTGGACCATGTTGATCTTCTAATCACTTATTCTGTTAGAGTAACCTCCTTCGTCCAAATATCTGGATTCTTGAATTCTGATTTGTGCCAATTCTAGCAACTTGTGGGTCATTTCATTATGAGATTTGATTTTAATAACATGGTTTCATGTGTGACCATATTCTCTTCTAATCACTTCCATGGATGTGAGGTGGGGAGTAGTTCAATTAATTGGTTGGCTAGGTCTGTCCACACCTGAAGTTCTTTAGACTTAAAACATACAATTTTAAAGAAGAAGAAGAAGAGAGAAAGAGAGAGAGAGAGAGAGAGAGAGAGAGAGAGAGAGAGAGTCAAATCTAAGGCTTTAGCTATTGCGAAACACATGCAACATTTGCGCCAACTTTGTTTTTCAATAAAGTCTAACTGAAATTGGATTGCGTGACATACTCAACTGTTGCCTTATCTCACATTTCTTCATCTAAGGGGATGCCCAATTGTCGATCTTGATGAAGATCTGAAGAACAAATGTGCAAGGATTAAGGAGTTGAGACTTTCCAATTGTATGTCTCATTCATGTTGTTAATTATGTGCCTCGAATCCTAACACAAGATGACGACTGATGTTGAACACGACCTGCAGGGTTTGGGGCCGCGGACCTGGCCGAAATTTTTCGGGGTACACGGGTGTGTACCGAGTGTTAGGAGAAGGAATATTCTGTGTATTCACAATTGAACAAGGCAATACATATACAAGAATAATAGGAGGGTGATCATAACACCCGAGGTGATTATAGGCTAATACTACTACACAATATACAACACATCTAACACCCCCCCCCCCCCCCCCCCCCCAAACTCACGGGGGATCATACACCGAGAGTTTGGACAGTAGATAGGCATGCTGGGTCCTCGTCTGCGGCTTAGTCATCAAATCTGCAATCTGCTGCTCGAAAGGAATAAAGGAAGGGGCAAGAGTGCCCTGACTATAGTGCTCACGCAAGAAGAAGGCATCCACCCCGATATGCTTGGAGAGAGAAACTGCACATAAGACCGAGGATGTGTAGCAGTTAGGACCGTTCTAGAAGTCAGTGGACGCATCCAGAAGGAAGAGACGCGACATTTCGATGCACACGCCCAGACCACACGACCGTGTGCCGATGGCGTGTGCCGTTCTGAAGATTCCATGGCGGTTGCTAGCTGTCGGTTGTCGATGAAAAGATTCGCTGATTGGGGCACACGCCTCAGACACACAGGCGCGTGTCATGGGCGTGTCAATCCTATTTCTCGAAACTATAAATGTGTATGGAGTGTTGTGTAATATCTGTAGCAAAGAAGTAGTAGTTCTGGGGTTTGGGCATTCTGTTTTCCATATTATGTGTTATGTATTCAGTATTCTATATTATATGTATTCCGAATTTTGAAATCTTCCCATCCTCTGTAATCGCCTCTGTTCTGAGTAGTAATAATTCGACTGCTACTGCCTGTGGACGTATGACCCAGCTTGGGGTGAACCACGTAAATCTGCGTAATCTGTGATTATTTATTTTTTTTGTCGTTTTTCATTCTACTCGAATTTCCGCAACACACGTCTTTGTGGGATTGATCCATTTGATGGTGATTTGCAATTTTATTAGACCTTCATGACCATATGTGCACAAGGTCATATATTAGTAAAAGAAACCAAAGTATGTTTTCTCATGCAGTGAAGATTTTTTTTTTTCAATTGAATGCATGGCAATACACATTTCAAATGAAAATTTTAATTTTTTCAATTTGATACTTTTTTAATACTATCCCACTTCCGAATATCGTGTTTAATTTGTTTGTAAATGAAAATGTTATCTCTATGCACTCTAACTTCATAACAACTCAACCATGTCTACATTCACATTTCCAAATATCATGTTTTCTTACAAAAAAATTATTGGTTTGTTTACTCATTTTTGCAAGATTGCAATTCTAATAGATCCACATGACCATATGTGCACAATGTCATATGCAGCAGTTAAAAGGGGAAAAGTGTGTTTTCTTATACAATTAAGATTTTTTTTTTAAAATTGAATGACAATTCACATGCATTTCAAATGATAATTTGAATCTTTTCTATTGATGGGTTCTAACCGACAATTATGGTCCTAATATGTCAATTATGTTTTTACCAGCCGATAGATCTTCATTTCCTCATTACCGTTAGCAACCCACCTATGGGCGGAGCTAGTTCGCAACCCATGGACGGGCGGAGCCCATTCACAACTAAGAGCACTCGAGTATGGACGTACGGGGGCTGCCCGGAGTATTACAGCGGGTGCACGTGTGTGTGTGATTTCAAGAAATCTGTGATATACATACTAGGGTTGGTTGTCTCCAGTTGGTAGGATGGAGTAAATACTGCTCCTATTTGTAAGATTGTAATGGTATGTATACTAAGGATTAAAACAGATGGAGTTTTATACAAATAACTGTTAAAAATATGATTTGAAATCTTGTTGAGCTACATTCTCATTTATCCAAACCAGTAAAGTCTTTAAATAACTAAAAAATAATTTCAATTAATAGGTAATGTTAATTGATTTCTATTACTATATTAAACTTTTATAGTAGAAAACACATGCACTAATATATTAAACTAATTTAGGAAACACAATATATTTTTGGTGCAAGAAAAAAAATCAAACAAAATCAATCTTGCATATAAGGATAATTCATTTTGAAAGTATGCAGCTTATAATTAAGAACATATTATATTTCACTGCAAAAGAAATAATAAAAAAGCAATATTGCCTATAAAGACTGCACATTTTGAAAATATGTAATTTTTAAAAACTCCTAAACAAAACTTTTTTCCTATTGGATGATTTCTTTAGATGTTAGTTTGTAATTGGTTTTAGAAAAGTGCTATTTTTTCAACTCATTTAATAATAATTTAAATGTGAATAAAAATTAGAACCTTCAACATAATCATTTTTCAATCTATGTCATAAAGTTATGCAACATACACTTGATGCACATTAATTCTCACTTTTCTATGTCTAAACATTTTACATCATATTCATAGAAAACTAATATTTGCAGACATCGCTTCCGGGATAGAAGGTTGGAATTTAGGAGCTTGATATAAGTTAAATTTATAAAACTATTATATTTTTATTTACTTTTTGTTGGGCAACATTTAAAGAATAAAGAAACCATCTATTTGCTCATAAGTAAGTGAGGAAGGAGAAATTTATGAGGGGTAAATGAACAATTATGATTTAATTATATTAGAATAAAATCTATAGTAGGACTACATATTATTAATATGTATTTATATACAATAAGAAATATTTTTTTTTTAAAAATGGTTATTCCCTAGTCATTATACTACAAGAAAAATATCATTTAGCAACGAAAATTAGCAAGTGTAACTAATTTGTTGCTACTTAACATCGAATTTAGCTAAGTATATGCATTTTGTTTTTACCTACTTAACAACGAAAATTTTTTGTTGCAAGAATAGCAACAAATTATGTTGTTGCAAAATACTTGTGGCTAAATAGAAATACAAAAAAATTCCTTTCAAATTTCTTTACTTTTGTTATATTGATGTTTTGGTTATATATTAAACTTTGGTCATGATGTATGAAGGTTTAATGATGTATATATGGAGGTTTGATGATATATGTAATTAGTTTGTTCATGTATGAAAGCAAGTTTCACGTAATATTAAAGTTTGTTAATATATATGAAAGTTTGGTTATATGAGCTCAATATTGGGTATGCATCATATACATTTGATCATGTGTCTTTTAATTATAGTGCATACTACTAAAAAATTGTGTGTGTTGCTTTAATTAAAACAGTATTGTTATTAATTAATTTTTCAATTTGGCTTAATCAAAAATAAAATTAATTTAAAATTAATTGTGTTATATATAGTGTTATTATTAAAATAAAATTGACGCCAAATATTTTTATTACTAATTGATTCAAAAGAAATGATTCATCATCAATTTATCCACAAAATAATGTATTATTAATATATTTATTTCTTAGATTTGACATTTATTAGCATCAAAATCTGCAGCAATTTTAATGCTAGCTAATCTTATGATCAAAATTATTTGATGGTGATTAGCACTGAATTTTTTTGTAGGTATTATCCCTTGCACTGAAAAACATCCTTGCTGAATTTAGCTAGGCTCAATTTAGAAAGAAAATTATTTTGTTGCTAAATTCCTTGCTAATATAAATTAGCAACGAATTTTATGATTTAGCAAATGATCTTCTCCTAGCTAAAAAGGACTTTTCTTGTAGTGTTATGCAAATCCCTTCTAACCTAACCTAACAAGCTAGTAAATGATCATGGATCCTTGCAAATCAGCTGCTTATGCATCAAATTTGGGTGCCTAGCTAGGCTAAGCGCCAAGGATGATGAAACTATACATAGTTCATGCATGGTGTCTCTCCAAGAGTGCTAGCAAAATTGGACAGAGCTCAAGAGATCTGACGGTGTACTCATAACCTCAGTTTATTGAAAACACGTTAATGTTGAAATTATCTGTGGTCAATGAAATTGAAAAAAAAATAGTGACTAAGGTTAGAAATAATACATCAAGCATCCAAAAGATCATTGGCGAGATCAGAAGAGAAAAGAGAGACGAGAATACCATTTCTATGTATGTGGGAAGCGCGGTTTGTGGACTTGGTGAAAATTTTCAAGGATATTTCAATATAATCTTCAACTTTAAAGGACTCTTAGCAAGAGTAATAAAAAAAATACTAGCATTAAAATTCCCAAAAGTAAAGTGGATTCAATGAAAGTGAGACACAACAAAAGCACGAATCCAACGAGTGGGAGGCACAAATATATGTCTAGACGAAAAATGGGTCGGCCTAATCGATTGAAACTAGTAATAAGCAGCCTGCTAATGAATTAAAAAAAAATTGATTTTGAAAAGAAGATTAACATGATAGTAAACTTGGAAATTCGAAGTTATTTTTGAAAATGAAAGGATAACAATAGAAAGCTCTAAAATAGTACTGCATCACATCAAAATTTGTATATATAGGATAATCAATAAAAATCATTTATTTGGGACAATGGCTTTACTCTTTCTTCCCCAAACAAATCATGATGTGAAGCACATCTATCAATCACATCAGATCAACAACATTCACACACATTACTTAATTGTCCCAAAACCTCAAATTTCCAAATCAATCTTTCCACTGACAAGACAAATCATCAGAGCCATTAAGAATTTATGATCATTCTCATCTGTCAATCCTCAAGGTAGGTTGCATATAAATAAATTATTAAATTAAAAAAAAACAGTAAAACTGCAGGAAATGAAGAAACCGCAAAGGTGCCTCCTTTTTCCATCTGTGTCCATTTTTAAACTTTCAAGAAGACATTCCAACGAGGATATATCACTTCATCAATGTCATGTCCATTCAACCCTAAAAAACCCAATTTTGCTTGTTTTTTTGAACAAAATTTCAAGGTCTGATCCTGATTGGACAGCCTTTGACTTCAATGTTGCTTCTCTCAAGAGAAATATTAAAAAAGTCAATAGCTTTGGAAGAAAAAATAATAACTTATAATGACATATTGTGTCAAAATTAATGAAGTTTTTTTTTATTTTTCTTGAAGTTTTTTTCCTTCATGACAATTGACAAACATAGCACTTCTGCAAAGTTGCCTCCCTTTCTGCGCCCTCCTATTGGCTCCCATCTGCCACGCTGCCACGAGATCCGACGATATGATTGGTTGCTGTTCAACCAATCCCTGATGTTCTCCACGTGGCATCAGTCTGGGCTTTACCCGCTGTATAATCAATCATCTTCCTCACTCGTCACAAAATTCTATCTTTTGCCCACCTCGAATTCCTCCATGCAAAACTCCTCGTACGAGCTGAGCTCCCCCCATTGGCTTCCGTCTCGTACCTGGTCTGCTCTTTCCTCTCGTGGCGAGACCGCTCTCATAAATGGCCTCCGGAAGCTTTCTCCATTGGCGAAAATGAATCAATTTTTAGGGTTTGCGGAGATAAAGCGGGATGGGGCGGGAGAGGACGATGTCAGATGTGGAGGAACGGGAACAATCTCGTGAACACCCTTGCCAAGATTCGGACTTGCGGGATGGAGAACAGTAATCATGGTTAAAAAACCCTAATTCTACACAGATGGAAACCCTAGAAAAAATTTATAATGGGAAAATGCCACCTTTTTTCATTTGCGGATGAGTGACGTCTTAGAGAGAGAGAGAGAGAAAGAAGGGCTTTCTGGTAGAATCTTGGACCAAATTGGAAAGAAGAGAATGGATGTGAAGCAGAAGAGGAAGACGGGAAAGGGGAAGCAAATATGAGCACAGAACAGAACAGGGCTGAATCTATCTAAGCTTCTTTCTCCCCTGATCTCCTCTATGCCAAGTTATAAAGACAATGAAAACAGGAGGGAGAGAGACAGATAGAGGAAGAAGAAAATGCCTAATTTTGACAAACACATTCTTTTTTTTCTCATTGTTTAGAGACTTTCTTCTATAATAAATCACTTCATTTCTCTTTTTTTTTTCTGATCCAAATCGATCTCGATGGCAGAGAAAAACCAAGCAGATGGGAGAAGCGAAAGATTTGTAAAAGCCTTTTTTTATCTAAGGAGGAAGAGGGCAGCAAACAGACTCCTTTTACTAAAATTTAAGAGAAAAAATGATTTCTTCATCTATCTCTATGGCTAACAAAAGAGATGCTGAACTTTCCACTACTAGTTTTGAAGCCTTATTTATAAAATCTTCATCTTTTTCTAGAGAGAGATAGGGAGAGAGAGAGGCAGGAGGGGCAAATTAACCTGTTGTTTGCATATTCATAGAGTCGGCCGCGGTTGGAGAAGATGACGAGTGCCACCTCAGCATCACAGAGCACGGAGAGCTCATAGGCCTTCTTCAGAAGTCCGTTGCGGCGTTTGCAGAACGTTACTTGCCGGTTTGTGGTGTTTTCTATTCTCTTGATCTCAATCTTCCCCCTCCCCGTCTTCTCCTTCGTCTCCAGGTTTGCAGAATCCGCGTTTCCTTAAACAAAATCAAGCAAAAGTGTTGAGAGAAAAGAGAGGAATTTTAATTATATTTCAAGCTCGATCTCTACTACTACTTCTTCTTCTTCTTCTACCCCTCAATCTTCATTACCTGGTTGAGAAGAAGCCAGCATCATCTCTCTCTCTCTCTCTCTCTCTCTCTCTCTCTCTCTCTCTCTCTCTCTCTCTCTCTCTCTCTCTCTCTGTTCTACACCAGCTCCTCTTCTTCTTCTTCTTCCTCCTCCTCCAATTCTGTCTACACCAGCATTTATCTCACACCCATTGATGGGAGAGAGAACAAAGGGACTTTGAGAAAGCGATTGTTAATGGAGTTTGAAAAAGACGTTGAACTGGGCAGCACTCAAACTATATACAATATGAAGTATGGCCAATATTTAAAAAAAAAAAATTAGAAGAGGAGGAGAGAGAAAGAGCAGAGCAGAGCACCATTATCCAGCATCCTCTTCTCTAGGCCCCCTTCAGTCACTCGCTACTCTGTAAGATTTGGGCAGCTAGATACTGTCACATTGCTCTGCTATTTAAGATTAATTAATGGTTACCGTTAATCTTCATGTTGATTAATTAATTTTCATAAGAGGATGTTGCTAAATTTAAACCCTCTTATGAAGGAGGTCGGCGGTTCGATCCCCTGCCTCAACAACCCGCCACATGCCAGTTAAGGGAAGTCTGGTAAGCCGGGGTTGAGTGGACTGCAGTCGTTGATGTGGGCCGGCCGGGTAGAGGCCGGCGCCACATTTAACAAATTAGATGTATTCATATGACACAAGAGAGAATATGGCTCCCATGTGACATCCCCTGCCTCATTTATATTTAGATCAGGGTGATGCATAATTTGCCCTAAGGTGCTATTTATTCCTCCCTGCTTATGGCCATGGACCCAACCCATCCTAATGTTGATGCCGACGCGACGATCGACTGAGATCGATCGGATTTTTTCTGTCGGAAATAGTCGTCTTTTTCTAGTTAAACGTTTTCTACGTTGTTTTCGATATTAGACTCTTCAACATGTATGATTATAAATGTATTAAATTTTATATCTAAATTAGTTGAAAGATAATTGTTTTCATATGGGGGCTAATTTGGGCTGCTAAAAATAGAAATGTGCAACTTAAAATGCCCCAACAATTTTATAGATGTATTCTATCATTTGGATTGATGCATTTTGAAAATCAACATGATTAATTCTAAAAATGCAAGCTCAATCTTCTATGCAGTTAAGTAGTTGAAGCAAGAGGTCGAGCTTATCCGTATTATTCTAATTTGATTAGTGTTGGTTATCGTTGTGTGTTTGAACACCCCGTCAAATGAAAAAGCTCAAAAGTAATTTCAAGAATTCTGAGAAGATGGGAATGCAATGATCTTTGTGAGAGGAGTTTAAAACTTAATTTGAAGATGCAAAATTTTGAGAAGATTAATGAATATATGATTGGGCTGAAGACGATGGTGAATGAGATTAAGCGAAATGACTAGACTATTGATGATGTTCGAGTAATGGAAAAACGTATTCTCTTTTTGACAAAGAAGTTTGATTATGTTATAGCGGTCATTGAAGAGTCTAAAGATCATCTATCACAGTTTTCTTGGACGAACTTGTGGGCTCATTGCAAGCTCATGAGTTTCGAATGAACCAAAATGAAGGAACCGGTACCTTGGAGCAGGCTTTACAGAGCTTATTATCACCAGGAGATGATCAAGGTCAGGGTGGTAGCATAAGAGACTGAGGAACTCGAAGCAACTACAAAGGTAATTATTGTGGTGTCAGAGGTCGAGGAAGAATGATTTATGATAGAAGTCAAAATACTAAAGAAGGTGAAGCATCTTCATTTGTCCGAGGATATGGAAGAGGACCAAAAGGAAGAGGTCGTGAAAGGATTCAACAAAGAAGTAAGGTTTGTGAAATATTTTGAAGTCGGAAGAACACGTCAACCAACAGGAGAATAAGGACACCAAGAAAGGAACAAGACTATCACAATGTAATAACTCTGGCAGGTAGTTACAAATGAACAAGGCTGAATACAAGTTGTATCAAACTTGAATCATAACAGCCAATAATAGGTAAGAACTTGGTCACGGACAAGGTCCGCTTCTTCTTCGGAGCACACCGTGCAGGTGATACTCGCTCCTCGCTACCGCCGGCGTTAACGCTAGCGCCCAGCGTTAGCTCTCCAACTCGCAAGCTCGCTGCTCCCACTCCAAGCTACTCGCACGCTCGCCGCGCTTCGCTTCCTCCACTTCTCGCTACCGCGAGTGCTAGCACTAGCGCCGGGCGCTATCTCCGAAGTAGGTACTCGCTCCTTCCTTCTCTTCTCGCTAACGCAGGCGCTATCCACTATCGTCGGCGCTATCTTGCGAGTAGGTAACTCTTCTGCCGAACTTACTCCAAGTTCGATGCTCGTCAAGCAGCGCTCTGGTATCTCTAACTCGCTCAAAGTTGAGGATACTTGCCACTTTCAGAATTCTCCTCTTTAGGGGGGGGTACCTCTCTATTTATAGGCAAAAACCAGGGGGGTGGCGAGAAGGAGCTAACGTCGGCGCTAGCGCTGGCGCTAGCTCACTTCAATTCTAACACTCCCCCTTGAAGTGAGCTCCGGGAACAACTTCAAGCAACGAGCGAAGCCTCCGGAACGTCCCCGCAGATAGGGGCTTCGTGAATATATCCGCAAGGTTGTCTTCACTCCGCACATGCTCCACAACGATCAAGCCACCCAGCACCTTCTCTCTGATGAAGTGATGCTCGATCTCAATGTGCTTGGTCCTTGCATGACACACTGGATTGGTTACCAGTTTCAATGCACTCTCATTGTCCCCGCGAAGCACAGTAGGTCCGCTGACCTCCTCGTCCACATCCTCCACTAGTCTCCTTAGCCAGACACACTCCTGAGCTGCTAAGGACGACGTATTGCACTCGGCCTCCGTGGTAGAAATGGAAATAGAGTCCTGCTTCTTGCTACACTACGAGCTAGCAACAGCTCCACACAAGAACACGTAACCTGATGTCCACTTGCGATCATCAGCGTCACCTCCGTAGTTTGCATCTGTGTACCCATGCAGCTTGAAGTCAGACTTCTCTTCATAGGACAACCCCATATCAAGGGTTCCCTTCACGTACTTCAGTATCCCCTTGGCTGCCTCCAGATGAGGCTTCCGCGGCTCCTGCATATACCGACTAACTCGGCCGACAGAAAAGGCGATGCCCGGCCTCGTGATAGTCAAGTAGATAAGACTCCCCATCAGTGCCCGAAAGATTTTCGGATCAGGAAGAATCCTCCCTTCTTCCTTCCGAAGCTTCAGTCCAGCCTCCAGAGGAACGGAACTGCTCTTCCTCTCCTTCATGCCGAATCTTTCGACGATCCTCTTGGCATACGCCCTCTGGGAAACATACAGCCTGCCTCTTCTCTTCTCAACTTGGAGGCCAAGGAAATGGTGCAGCTCACCAAGATCCTTCATCTCGAAACGTATGGAAAGCTGTTGTCTCAGCGCCGCGACCTCCTCAGGGTTGTTCCCTATCATGATCATGTCGTCGACGTATAACAGCACCAACACGTGAACACCTCCGCAATCTTTCCATACCAGGCATCGTAGCCACAGAACTGCAAATACTCCGCAATCTTTCCATACCAGGCTCTCGGCGCCTGTTTCAACCCGTAGAGGGCCTTCTTCAGCTTGTAGACATGACGTGGCTGAGACTTGGACACGTATCCAGGTGGTTGCACCATGAATATGTCCTTGTCTATCTCTCCGTATAGGAACGCGTACTTCACATCAAGCTGCCACAACTTCCAACCTCGGCACGCCGCCAGAGCTATGATCGTCCTCACCGACGTCATCTTTGCGACAGGACTAAATGTCTCCTCGTAGTCCTCTCCGTTGGTTTACGAGAAGCCCCGAGCGACAAGCCTTGCCTTGTACCGCTCCACTTCTCCATCTGCTCTCTTCTTAACCTTGTACACCCATTTGCAGGTGACAGGTTTGATACCCTCCACCATGGGAACCAGGTCCCATGTCTCATTCTTCTCTAGGGCCTCCATCTCCTCGATCATGGTCGCGTCCCACTCCTTGATGCCAGCTGCATCCTCAAAGCAGGCAGGTTCCCTATCATCGAGTGGTCCTGCGAAGAAGCAGGAGACCAAACTCACGAAGTTCCCCTCCTTATAGCGAGCAGGCGGGACGATCGTCCTCTTCGACCTCCTCAAGGCTTGGCCACTATCTACCACTCCGGTAGACTCCTCTGCTTGAGCTCCTCTCTGAACTCCTCTCTGAACTCCTCATGAAGCGGTGCTCTCCCTGCTTCTTGAGTTCGTAGCTCCCCCTGAGCCAGAAGCTCCTTCCGAGCCAGAAGCTCCTCCTGAGCCAAATGCTCCTCCTGAGCCAGATGGCGATGGAGCACTGGGAGAAAGCTCCAACTCCACAGTAGGGTCCTCAGTGACCCACTCTTCTTCCCTGCTAGATTCTCCACTCTCCGTCAGCTCTACTGAAGAGACTCCCTGGTATGAAACCAGTTCGTCAAACACTACGTCGTGCGAGACGACGAACTTGTGGGTCTGCGGATCCATGCACTTCCACCCCTTCTTCCGCTCATCGTAGCCGATGAAGATACACTTCCTCGCTTTCGGCTCCAACTTGGTTCTCTGAGCGTCCGGGACGTGCACGAAGCAGGTAGAACCAAACACTTTCATGTGACCCACATTGGGCTTCTCCCCGAACATGAGCTGGTGTGGAGACACCATCCTGTTAGGACTCAGAGGTAGCCGGTTGATCACATGAGTAGCACACGCCATTCCCTCCGCCCATAAGGCCTTGGGAATGCTCTTGGCATGTAGCCAACTCCTGGTAGTCTCCACCAGATGGCGGATCTTCCTCTCTGCCACCCCATTCTGCTGAGAGGTGTGAGCGCAGGAGAGCTCCCACCGAATGCCGAACCTCCTGCAGAAAGAAGCAAACTCATTGGAGGTAAACTCCCCTCCATTGTCACTTCTCAGCTTCTTTACTCTGCGGTTCAACCTCTCCTCCACAAGCTCCTTCCACTCTAGGAACTTGTTGAATACTTCTGACTTCTCTCTCAGAAAGTATACCCACGTATAGCGGGTGTAATCATCCACCAGAACCAACGCATACTTATTGCCTCCATAAGTAAGGGTGGTGCACGACCCCATAACGTCAGCATGTACGCACTCAAGAGGTGCCTTACACCTGGTCTCCGACTTGTCAAATGGAAGTCGATGTGACTTCCCATATTGGCATCCGTCGTACACATGGTCGTCGCCATAGGAAGAGAGATGAGGCAGACTACTCACTAGGCCCTTTGCCGCCATCATCTTCAGCTTGTCCATCCCCACATGACCCAGCCTCTCATGCCAGATCACAGCGTCGTCGTTTGTCTTCAGCTTGTCCACGTAGGCATTTGCAGACAGAACATATAAATCCTTCACCCTTCTCCCGGTGAGCGTGACGTCAGCATCGACAGACGATAGGTTCTTCAGGAACTTCACCTCCTTCGGTCCAAACAGCACGTGGTATCCAGCATCCAATGCGTTAGCAACCGAGAAGAGGTTTTTCATGTCAGGCACGTGATACACACTCTTCAGTGTCACTGGCTTCTCTCTACTCCCAAGGGACACCTTCCCTTCTTGCTCCACGGGATGTACCGTATCATCCGCAGTGATGATAGCATATGTTCCTTCATATGCTTCCAAGGAGTCGAACTTGGACATATCTCCGGTGAGATGATGCCCGCAACTGGAATCCACTATCCAGTCGTTCTCGAGGTTGATGGAGGCTAAGACATCGATTGGCGTTGCCGTCATCTCTGCCAGGAAATAATTGTCCCCCCTCTCACCGCCATGGTGACCTCCACCTCTTCCTCCACCTCTCTGGTGATCTCCCTCCTTGTTAGCAGCATGACCGACCTTCAGATTGGACCGACAGTCCTTTGCCATGTGCCCGTACTTCTTACAGGCAAAGCAAAGGGATCTCCCCTTCTCATCGCGCGCAGGGTGGAACTTCCTCCCATCTCCCTGAGATGACGTTGAAGGTTCATCTCCGGAGTTCTTCTTTCTCTTGTCCCACGATCTCCTCTTTCCTGAGAACAAGGCCTCGCCATCTCCTCCTGAGATGGATACTCCCGCCATCTGCTTCGCCAAGCTCTCCTATGACGACAGCAGGTTCTCTAGCTCCAGAAGGGAGGGCTGAGTAGCCCATCCTTGCACGGAAGTAACGAAGGGGACATACTCCTTCCTCAAGCCTCGGAGTATGTGCCGCTTCAACTTCGCCTCTGAGATTGTCTCTTTAGGATCCAAGGCCGAGATCTCCCCACATAGGTTCTTCACCTTCAGGATGAAGGTGGATATCGACATCTCGCCTTGAGTCGACTTAGCCAACTCATTCTCCAGGAATTGTAGTCGCGCTACATTCTTCTTGTTGAATAACCCATCGAGGTCTATCCATGTAAGACCCCAAATCAAAAAAATCAGATTTCTGGAATCCAGCGCTATCGCCGGCGATAACGCCTATCGCCCGGCGATAGCATTCTGTTGAGAAGGGTTCTGGAGAGGCTGTCGGGCAGCGTTAAGTGCTAACGCTGGCGACACCGTGACATGTGTCATGCACTATTCGCAGCGCTGGCGTTGACGGGTCAAGTTGGTTCTTTACCGCTGTCGCCAGGCGACAGCGGCTATCGCCGGGCGACAGCTCCAAGTTGTACTTTGCAGTCGAAATCGTGGTCATTTATGGCACTTTGACTTTGGGGGCTGTTTTGGATGGAGGAGGCTTGGTGGCTGGCATAAGGTGGCCGAAAACCCCCATCATTTCCTTATTCACTTAAGGGTTTAATTAAGAGAGAGAGAGAGAGCTTGGAGAAGGAGATGAATAGGGTTTTCCAACCCTAGAGCTCATCTTTGGTGGAGCTACACGCATCGGAATCCCTCGTCGTTGGTGGCTACGCGTAGAGGAGGGCTATACGCTCATTTCCATCCATGACAAAAATCAAGTTATGACTTCGAAGCGGCGTCTAAGGGTAACGATCACTTCTACCCTCATTTGGACATGTTCTAGTTCATTCCTTGCATCGTTGAGGCCCCTACCCAAAAGGGTGAGGTCGTGGCCTCCGACGGGTCGATTCGTGTTATCTCCGTCAAATCTTGCATACATGTAGAGTCCATGTGTGAAATGGACGTAGGCGCGCTGTGTGAAGCCCATCCGAGACGGTTCGTCCGGATTGGTGATGCTTTTTGATATTGTGCGTGCCGGGGGGAAAACCCCGTGTTGATATCCTGCTTCGTAGGACTAGAGAGTGCTACTGCATGCGCAGCAACGTCTGGGGGTGTGCCCCGGGAAGCATCCGAAGATAGAAGCAGAAAAGGAGTTCTGCTCACTGTCGCTGGCGATATTGACTATCGCCAGGCGACAGCTCCCAGACTTGGTTCTGGTGATTTTGTGCGTTCTGAGGTAGTGGGAGTGCTACTGCATGTGCAGCAATGCCTGGGGGTGTGCCCCGGGAAGCACCCACAGCTAGAAGCCAAAATGGAGTTCTGTTCACTGTCGCTGGCGATATTGGATATCGCCAGGAGACAACTCTCAGACTTGATTCTGGTGATGTTGTCATGCCCACCTGTTGAGAGGACCTGAGGCCTGTGTGCCCAACCTGTGAGGGTGTCCTGGTGGATGACTTAGCGGCACGTAGAGCCGGCTAATTGAGAATACCTGGGCTGAGGGGACGCCATACCTGCTCTTCGTGTTGTACAACGAGAGCTGTGAACAACGGGCATTTGGCGAACCTGAAACCGCACCATTGCAGCACTTGATTAGTGAGTCTCGTACAACATGTCAGGAAGCAATGAGAAAGAGTCTTCGGACTACGGGATGTTCACAATTAAAGTACGGGGGAGCTCTGGTATTCGGGCCACCGACTTTAGCCTCGAAGGGCAGAAGCCATCAAGAGTGGATGGTGGTGGAAGGCGGAGTACACCAAAGAGTGCCTGAGAGCACGAGACGTGGAGGCCATCCCCACGTTTGTGATTGTTGCATATGTATGAACTATTGTGGCCTTTGCTAGTCGCACTCTTATATAAATATATGCTGCTGAGGTTGTTTTGCAGGGACGTTTAGAACTGCCACCCCCTCGAAGGGGTGGGGTCGTTATAATTGGTCAGCTTTAGCTGACCGTTGCCCTGTTTTGCCACCGTTTTTGGTGGGCTTGTTGTATAGGTGCTGGACCGAGCGGGAACATAGCGGGCTCATAGCGGGCTGAAGCCCTTGTGCTGCTGCGGCCCTTGAAGGCCTTTTTGATGTTCCTTTTGCTTTTCATGTATGGCCGGCCTGCGCGCCGATGTTGGTAAATTGTAAGGCCGTCGTGCCTAAATTTTGTGTTGTAAAACATTTATTTCTATTTTAGTAAAAGTGGACATACCCGGGTACGAGTTTTGGGGTTTGTCTTGTCTCTTTTCAGCTTCCGCATAGAATGCTCTGAGTTAGGCATCGTTGTATAGTGTCGTTCGATATTTTATTAAAGTGACGCTTCCGTTTGTTTTGTAGTATATGGCGTGGGGCCCCGGCCGGACCCTCTATTATATGCTCCCGAACGGATGGGGGTGTTACAAATTGGTATCAGCTTCTAAGGTTCCGTATCCTTCTAAGGAATTCGTGGACGAATTCTTTTAAGGGGTGGTGAGCACGTGTGTGCGCTACCGTCGAGACGTAAAATAAACCCAAAAATGTCCACTTAGGAATAAAATGTAACAACAAACAAGTAATTATTGCATGATTTTGGAACCTGAGTGTTCCTTTTGTTGTTAGTTGCAACTGTGTTGTTGCCTAACTGTGTGATGCACTTGTGTAGGGCACTCGAAGTGCAGCGGGACCGTCGCGTCCCCGTGATGTGAACGAGAGCAGCGGGTCTGCTGAGGCTCCTACACCTCCGTCTGCTGAGATGGTTCGGCTAGTTACAGAAGCCGTTCTAGCTGCGTTGAATGGCCAGGCTGAAAGGCAAGGTCAACCGCCGGTGCAGGAAGTGGCCCCAGAGCCACTAAGAGTGGAGCAGGTCCCCGTGAGGCGTGCTGCTGAGCAACAATTGAAGCACTTCCTGGGATTTTGACCTCCTCCGTTTACTGGGGTTGAATCCCCAGCTGAGGCCGAGGACTGGTTGTCGCATGTGGAGCGAATTCTGACAGCGACACAGTCGGCTGAAGCGCAGAAAGTGACTTTCGCTACTTTCTTGTTGGAAAAGGAAGCCAGGCGGTGGTGGGATGAGGTAGAGAGACGCCGGTTTGCGGGAAGGCGACTGGTTGATGTGCCGATGGAAGAGTTCTCGAGAATCTTCCTGGCAAGGTATGTGCCTCCGTCGCAGCAGATCGCAATGGAGAACCAGTTCTTGGCTCTGACGCAGGGTGATAGACTGGTTGATGACTACCTGTATGAGTTCACCCGCCTCGGGCATTACGCTGGTACTTCTTTCGATGACGAGGGGAGAAGGGTGAACAGGTTCTACGGTGGCTTGCGTAGTGAGTTGCGATACCTTCTGACAGGGCCGTTGACGCAGGGTTTCACCACCATTGTTGGTTCAGCCCGAGCGCTTGAGCAGGACATGCTCAGGGAGAAGGGCAAGGTGGCTGTGGTCGAGGCAGTGCCGGAGGGCGAGGGCAAGGCGCCGAGTGCGGCGAAGTTGCGGAGGTTGAATCGCTGGAAGAAGGCTCGATTATCTAGGCCAGCTCCCTCTGCTTCGGGCGCGTCGTCTGGACGTGGCCCTCTTACTTGTTTTACTTGTGGCAAGCCTGGCCATTTCTCTCGGGATTGCCGCAGTGGGCTTCCAAGGTCAGAGAAGAAGACTGGGCCACCTTATTTTGAGAAGGGAAAGGCGGCTGAGTCCACTGCCTCCCGTATGGCTCCCCCGCAGCCCAGAGTCTTCAATCTTGGTCAGCAGGAGGCTATCAAAGCCAAGGACGTCGTGACAGGTATAATTTAAGATACAGTCCTTACTGTTTTATATACCTGTTTTAGTGTTCATGCTAACCTTGTCTGGCGGTGTAGGCTTTGTAAATGTTTTAGGCATTCCCGCGAGAGCACTTTTCGATACTGGAGCTTCGCACTCCTTCTTATCGTCGGACTTCGTCCAACGTATTGGTGCGCCGTCGATTGCTTCTGCAGATGGACTGGAGGTCCTACTGCCGAATGGATATTCGATGCGTGTGGACAGGAGTTGCTGCGTGAAAGTTCTAGTTGGAAGTCAGGAGTATGACCTGAAAGCATCGTTACTCCCTCTGGTTGAGTTCGATGTAATCTTTGGCATGGACTAGCTGTCGGAACAGCGTGCGTGCATCGATTGCACCACCAAGGAGGTGAGGTTTGGGCAGTGTGCCGATCGTGAGACGGTCTTTGCGGGCATGCGTGGATCGAGCAAGATGCTGATGTCTGCTCTCCAGGTGTCCAAGGCAGTGCGACAGGGAGCAGAGTTATTCTTTGCTCTAGTGGAGGCTTCAACGCCGAGGCCCAGCCTAGCGGACGTTCCGGTAGTTTCAGAATTCTCCGATGTGTTCCCGAGCGATCTTCCCGGTGCTCCACCGCAGCGGGAGATAGATTTCAAGATTGAGTTGGTGCCAGGCGCTAAGCTTGTGGCCCGCTCGCCATATCGTATGGCTCCGAAGGAGTTGGCGGAGTTGAAGCTGCAGTTGCAGGAGCTGCTTGAGCAGGGCTACGTGCGTCCGAGTTCCTCACCTTGGAGTGCACCAATCCTCTTTGTCAAAAAGAAGGACGGTAGCCTGCGGCTTTGCATCGATTATCGGGAGCTGAACAAGCTGACCGAGAAGAACAAGTATCCTCTTCCGAGGATAGACGACTTGTTCGACCAGCTCGTTGGTTCGACAGTATACTCGAAGCTGGACTTGAAGTCCGGCTATTATCAGGTGCGGATCAGGGAGTGCGACATCCCGAAGACTGCCTTCAGTACCAGGTACGGGCAGTATGAGTTCACCGTGATGCCGTTTGGGCTGTCTAATGTGCCTTCGGTGTTTATGGACTTGATGCACCGGACTTTCCGAGAGTACCCCGACCGGTTTGTGGTCGTCTTCCTTGACGACATACTGGTCTACTCTCAGTTCGAGGAGGAGCATGGTGATCACCTGCGAGTAGTCTTGGAGGTTCTGAGGAGGAACCAGCTGTATGCCAAGTTCTCGAAGTGCGAGTTCTGGCTACCTTCCATGGAGTTCTTAGGCCATGTGGTTAGTGGAGAGGGTGTGGCGGTAGATCCGGTGAAGGTTGCGGCCATCAGGGAGTGGCCTGTTCTTTCTACTGTAGCGGAGGTCCGTAGCTTTCTCGGGCTGGCCGGCTATTACAGGCGCTTCGTGGTGAACTTCTCCCGGATCGCGCTGCCTCTTACGACGCTGACACGGAAGATGCAGGAGTTTATTTGGACGCCCGCGTGTGCACAGGCTTTCGAGGAGTTGAAGCGGCGGCTTACCACGACTCTGATCTTATGTTTGCCTTGCGGCACAGAGGGCTACGAGATCTACACCGACGCTTCTGGGAGCGGCCTTGGCTGTGTTCTGCAGCAGCATGGCAAGGTAATAGCGTACGGCTCTCGCCAGCTGGAGGTGCACGAGCGGAACTATCCGGTCCACGACTTGGAGTTGGCGGCCGTGATATTTGCCCTGAAGCTTTGGCGGCATTATGTTTATGGCTTGAAGATCGACTTCTTCACGGACCATAAGAGCCTGAAGTACCTTCTGACGCAGAAGGGGCTGAATATGCGTCAGCAGAGGTGGATGGAGTTCCTCGGGGACTACACTTTCGAGATCCACTACACTCCCGGGAAGGGGAATGTTGTCGCAGATGCACTCAGTCGCAGGGCTCCAGTGCAGGCCAATTGGATTCAGATGCATGATGAGCACCTGATACGTGACCTGGAGGCCTTGGGTATTTCTTGCGTAGAGAAGAGGAGCAGTGCTGGTGCCTGTTTGTGTTGGACTGAGGTACAGTACGACCTCGCAGATAGAGTCCGTCAGGCTTTGGAACTCGATCCGAGTTTAAAGCGCTATGCGGAGGAGGCTGGTGGTGGGCCGGATGCCCAGTTTCAGGTGCGTGACGGGTTGTTGTGGAGAGGCGATCGTTTGTGCGTCCCCAAGGTGGGTGAGCTACGCGATGAGTTGATGTATGAGGCGCATCGTACCAGGTATTCAGTTCATCCGGGGAGCACGAAGATGTTCAAGGACATGAAGGTCCTTTTCTGGTGGCCGGGTATGAAGAGGGACATCGCTCACTACGTGGCCAAGTGCCACACTTGTGCGCTAGTGAAGGCAGAATGTCAGAAGCCCGGTGGCTTTTTGAAGTCATTACCGATTCCAGAGTGGAAATTCGATGACGTTTCCATGGATTTCGTGCATGGGCTGCCGAGGTCGCAGAGCGGGAACGATGCCATCTGGGTAGTCGTAGACCGGCTGACGAAGGTGGCGCACTTTATCCCCCAACCGGAGGGATGACTCGGTGGAGAAGTTGGCAAAGTTGTATGTTGATACAGTAGTACGATTGCACGGGGTGCCCCGTAGCATCGTCAGTGATCGTGATGGACACTTTACTTCGAGCGACTGGAGGCTAGTCAACCGTCTATTGGGTACGAAGCTGCAGTTTAGCACAGCCTTTCATCCTCAGACGGATGGCCAAACTGAGCGTACCAACAGGACGATGGAGGACATGCTCCGGATGTGCGTCCTGGATTTCGGCAAGGGGTGGGAAGATCACCTCTTCCTTGTTGAGTTCGCGTACAACAACAGCTACCAGGCGAGTATTCAGATGGCGCCTTTCGAGGCCCTCTATGGCAGGAAGTGCCGCACTCCCTTATCTTGGGCGGAAACGGGTGAGACAAAGCTCTTCAAGAGGAAAGACGTCGAAGAGGCGACTTCGACGGTATGTATGATCCGGGAGAGGCTGTTGGTTGCGCAGGATAGGCAGGCGAAGTACTGTAATGCGAAGCACCGCGACGTCCAGTTCGCCGTTGGCGATTGGGTTTACTTGAAGATCAGGCTGTTCAAGGGTGTATCCAGGATTCGACGCTTGAAAAAGCTGAGTCCGAGATACCTTGGATCGTTTGAGATCATCGAGCGCGTCGGCGAGGCAGCTTATAGGCTTGCACTATCGGCGGAACTGAGCGGGCTGCACGATGTATTCCACATCTCCGTGTTGCGAAAGGCAGTGCAAGAGCCTACGCATGTGGTCGATGCGGATCAGGTGCCCGTGGATAGTGGGCTTAAGACGGCGGTCAGGCCTGTTAGCATCGAGGATGCTGAGGTGCGTCAGTTGCGGAACATGGCGATCCGTATGGTAAAGGTCCGTTGGGACAACTGCAGTCGCGTGGAACTCTCATGGGAGCGTGAGCAGACCATGATGGAGGAGTTCCCCGAGCTGTTTCAGTGACGTATATCTCTCTTTTTCCCCTTTATGTAAAGACCTTTTTGGATATATATATGCCTGTTTTTACAAATTTCGGGAAGAAAGTTTTTAAGGAGGGGAGGGTTGTAAGACCCCAAATCAAAAAAATCAGATTTCTGGAATCCAGCGCTATCGCCGGCGATAGCGGCTATCGCCCGGCGATAGCGTTCTGTTGAGAAGGGTTCTGGAGAAGCTGTCGGGCGGCGTTAAGTGCTAACGCTGGCGACACCGTGACATGTGTCATGCACTGTTCGCAGCGCTGGCGTTGACGGGTCAAGTCGGTTTTTTACCGCTGTCGCCAGGCGACAGTGGCTATCGCCGGGCGACAGCTCCAAGTTGTACTTTGCAGCCGAAATCGTGGCCATTTATGGCACTTTGACTTTGGGGGCTGTTTTGGATGGAGGAGGCTCGGTGGCTGGCATAAGGTGTCCGAAAACCCCCATCATTTCCTTATTCACTTAAGGGTTTAATTAAGAGAGAGAGAGAGAGAGAGAGAGAGAGCTTGGAGAAGGAGATGAATAGGGTTTTCCAACCCTAGAGCTCATCTTTGGTTGAGCTACACGCATCGGAATCCCTCGTCGTTGGTGGCTACGCGTAGAGGAGGGCTATACGCTCCTTTCCATCCGTGCCAAAAATCAAGTTATGACTTCGAAGTGGCGTCTAAGGGTAACGATCACGTCTACCCTCATTTGGACATGTTCTAGTCCATTCCTTGCATCGTTGAGGCCCCTACCCAAAAGGGTGAGGTCGTGGCCTCCGACGGGTCGATTCGTGTTATCCCCGTCAAATCTTGCATACATGTAGAGTCCATGCGTGAAATGGCGTAGGCGCGTTGTGTGAAGCCCATCCGAGACGGTTCGTCTGGATTGGTGATGCTTTTTGATATTGTGCGTGCCGGGGGGAAAACCCCGTGTTGATATCCTGCTTCGTAGGACTAGAGAGTGCTACTGGATGCACAGCAACGCCTGGGGGTGTGCCCCGGGAAGCACCCGAAGTTAGAAGCAGAAAAGGAGTTCTGCTCATTGTCGCTGGCGATATTGACTATCGCCAGACGACAGCTCCCAGACTTGGTTCTGGTGATTTTGTGCGTTCTGAGGCAGTGGGAGTGCTACTGCATGTGCAGCAATGCCTGGGGGTGTGCCCCGGGAAGCACCCACAGCTAGAAGCCAAAATGGAGTTCTGTTCACTGTCGCTGGCGATATTGGATATCGCCAGGCGACAGCTCCCAGACTTGATTCTGGTGATGTTGTCGTGCCCACCTGTTGAGAGGACCTAAGGCCTGTGTGCCCGACCTGTGAGGGTGTCCTGGTGGATGACTTAGCGGCCCGTAGAGCCGGCTAATTGAGAATACCTGGGTTAAGGGGACGCCATACCCGCTCTTCGTGTTGTACAACGAGAGCTGTGAACAACGGGCATTTGACGAACCTGAAACCGCACCATTGCAACACCTGATTAGTGAGTCTCGTACAGCATGTCGGGAAGCGATGGGAAAGAGTCTTCGGACTACGAGATGTTCACAATTAAAGTACGGGGGAGCTCTGGTATTCGGGCCACCGACTTTAGCCTTGAAGGGCAGAAGCCATCAAGAGTGGATGGTGGTGGAAGGCGGAGTACACCAAAGAGTGCCTGAGAGCACGAGACGTGGAGGCCATCCCCACGTTTGTGATTGTTGCATATGTATGAACTGTTGTGGGCTTTGCTAGTCGCACTCTTATATATATATATGCTGCTGAGGTTGTTTTGCAGAGACGTTTAGAACTGCCACCCCCTCGAAGGGGTGGGGTCGTTATAATTGGTCAGCTTTAGCTGACCGTTGCCCTGTTTTGCCACCATTTTTGGTGGGCTTGTTGTATAGGTGCTGGACCGAGCGGGAACATAGCGGGCTCATAGCGGGCTGAAGCCCTTGTGCTGTTGCGGCCCTTGAAGGCCTTTTTGATGTTCCTTTTGCTTTTCATGTATGGCCGTTCTGCGCGCCGATGTTGGTAAATTGTAAGGCCGTCGTGTCTAAATTTTGTGTTGTAAAACATTTATTCCTATTTTAGTAAAAGTGTACATACCCGGGTACGGGTTTTGGGGTTTGTATTGTCTCTTTTCAGCTTCCGCATAGAATGCTCTGAGTTAGGCATCGTTGTATAGTGTCGTTCGATATTTCATTAAAGTGACGCTTCCGTTTGTTTTGTAGTATATGGCGTGGGGCCCTGGCCGGACCTTCTGTCATATGCTCCCGAACGGATGGGGGTGTTACAATCCAGATCTCAGACGCTGACTTGCAACCTATGATGTGGTCGAACAAGTCAGGTGAAATGGCTCTCTTCAAGGTGAACTCCGCCTTTGCGTTGGTCTTCCTCCAAGCTCTCACAGCTTGACCATTGTCTTCAATTGGAAACACTTCTGCCTGCTCTTCTCCTCCAACGACCTCCCATAGGTCCTCTCCAAGCAGGTAGCTCTCCAAGCAAGACTTCCACTTCTTGTAGTTGGTCTGGGTGAGCAGCTCGATTCCAAGTCCTCTAGCATACCCTCCTCCGCCGTCCATCTTGGTTGCTCAGTCCTTGTTCCCACTATCCCTCTAATACCATGTGAAATATTTTGAAGTCGGAAGAACGCGTCAACCAACAGGAGAATAAGGACACCAAGAAAGGAACAAGACTATCACAATGTAATAACTCTGGCAGCTAGTTTCAAATGAACAAGGTTGAATACAAGTTGCATCCAACTTGAATCACAACAGCCAATAGTAGGTAAGAACTTGGTCACGGACAAGGTCCACTTCTTCTCTGGAGCACACCGCGTAGGTGATACTCGCTCCTCGCTACCGCCGGCGTTAACGCTAGCGCCCAGCGTTAGCTCTCCAACTCGCAAGCTCGTTGCTCCCACTCCAAGCTACTCGCATGCTCGCCGCGCTTCGCTTCCTCCACTTCTCGCTACCGCGAGCGCTAGCACTAGCGTCGGGCGCTATCTCCGAAGTAGGTACTCGCTCCTTCCTTCTCTTCTCGCTAACACAGACGCTATCCACTATCGCCGATGCTATCTTGAGAGTAGGTAACTCTTCTGCTGAACTTACTCCAAGTTCGATGCTCGCCAAGCAGCGCTCTGGTATCTCTAACTCGCTCAAAGTTGAGGATACTCACCACTTTCAGAATTTTCCTCTTTAGGGGGGGTACCCCTCTATTTATAGGCAAAAACCAGGGGGTGGCGAGAAGGAGCTAACGCCGGCGCTAGCGCTAGCGCTGACGCTAGCTCACTTCAATTCTAACAAGGTTTAAGTGCAATATTATAATTGTAAGAGATTTGTCCACATGAGTAATGAATGTCGATTACCGAAGAAAACAGAGACAAGTCACTCAACTGAAGCTAAACTACGGATGTTGACCCGACTATGTTCCTTACCTATAGAGGAATTTATGAAGAAATAGGTGATGTATGGCATCTCGACTCGGGAGAGAGCAACCACATGTGTGAAAAGGAGTTCTTTGCTAAACTCGATGAAACAGTTCGAGGTGAATTACGTTTTGGTGACTCCTCGAAGTTAGATCGCGGTAACGGGTAAAGGAAAAATTCCTATTGCCATAAAGAATGCAATACAAAGTATATCAATGATTTATATCATGCGCCGACATTGAAAAATAACATTCTTAACCTCGTCCAATTATTGGAGAAAGTATATGATATTTGTTAAATTTTATGCTATCACCATGCAAGGGCACCAACAATGAACAAAGACGAAGTAACACTCTTTATAACTAAGCAGTTGATTACAAAGAGACAAGCTGACTACAAGGTGCATACACCTTGAATCACGTCAGCTGAGATATATAAAAAACGTGTCGCGGACAAGGTCCGCTTCTCCACTCAGTGTCGTTGAGCTTGTCAACGCACTCTCCACTTCACAACGCACGCAACCCTGCACTCTGCACTCTCCACCTCTCGCTGAGGTGCGGGTTGGGGTTGGACTCTCTTGGGGTGTAGGCACACTCCCACTCTCACTCACTAGTTGATCTCTCACTCAACTCAATTCGCCTCACTAGTTCTCTACACTAGTTCTCTCTCTCTTCTCTTCTATATTGCTCGCTGGGTAGGTGGGGGGGGGGGGGGGTATTTATAGGAAAATAATAATGGAGAGAGGGGAGGGGGGAAGCTGTACTCACCCCAACACATGCACTCGCCAGCATGCACTCACCTCCCTCTCCAACATTGTGGACACGCCCCTACACCTTGGTGGACTCGCCCCTACACCAAGGTGGACTCGCCAACCCTCTACATCAAGGTGGACTCGCCCAACCCTCTACATCAAGGTGGACTCGCCCAGCTCCAATAGCCCACTCGCCAACTCCACTCGACCACTTCACATGGCCCACTCGCCCAGGCCTACTCACCAGCTCCACTCACCCAGGCAAGGCTCCACTCACCCAGGCAAGGCTCCACTCGCCCAACTCCAACTCCTCTACTCGCCCCTCCTCCTTTGCACACTTCAACATCAACACTCCCCCTTGAAGTAAGCATCAGGGACAACTCCAAGGCAAGCGCGAAACTTCTTGAACGACCCCGCATATAGGGGCTTTGTGAATATGTCAACCAGGTTCTTTTCACTCCGCACGTGCTCCACCGCAAGCGAGCCACCCAAAACCTTCTCTCGGATGAAGTGGTGCTCGATCTCTATGTGCTTTGTCCTTGCATGACAAACTGGGTTGATTGCCAGCTTTAGAGCACTTTCATTGTACAACCCTGTATTCGCCGAGTAGGTACTCGAGCCAAGAGGCATTTCGGAACATCGTTCCTCAGCAGGATCCAAGGAAGGGGGCGAGAACCCCAGTAAGGGGCGAGACCAGCCAGGGGGGCCGCCCCTGGCTGGGTCTCGCCCAGCCCCAGCTAAGGGGCGAGACCAGCCAGGGGGGCCGCCCCTGGCTGGGTCTCGCCCAGCCCCAGCTAAGGGGCGAGACCGGCCAGGGGGGCCGCCCCTGGCAGGGTCTCGCCCAGCCCCAGCTAAGGGGCGAGACCGGCCAGGGGGGCCGCCCCTGGCAGGGTCTCGCCCAGCCCCAGCTAAGGGGCGAGACCGGCCAGGGGGGCCGCCCCTGGCAGGGTCTCGCCTAGCCCCAGCTAAGGGGCGAGACCAGCCAGGGGGGCCGCCCCTGGCTGGGTCTCGCCCAGCCCCAGTAGAGGGGCGAAACCAGCCAGGGGGGCCGCCCCTGGCTGGGTCTCGCCCAGCCCCAGCAGGGGGGCGAGACCAGCAGGGGGGGCATCCCCGGGTATCGCCCCACCCCAGTTAGGGGGCTCGCCGAGCCCCGCGAGGTACCTCTCTCGCCCAGTTTCGGGGGGAGGTGTCGGTCTGCGTTTAGCATCCCAGAACAGCGGGATTTGGCTATTTGCAGTCCGATTTTGGCTATTCGCAGTCCAAATCCGAGGGTATTTTGGGTATTCTGCAGTCCTGTTTAGGTTATTTACAGCCCAGATCCGAAAATCGTATAAATAGGACCAAGGGGGCACCATTTGGAGGGATCTCTCATCCTAGGCTAGCTCTCTCCTTCTCCCTCTCCCTCCCCAAGTCTCTCTAGGGGGTGAGGAGAGGCTCCAGTGGTGCCCAAGCTTAGTAGTGGCTTGGGAGGGGAAGTTCCAAGGGGACTTCCGGGTACGTGGCGGGACCTCCCCGCTAAGCCCTTGGTCCAGTCCTTAGTTCCGACACCTTCAACCTAGAGCTCTCCCTTGGGGGGAGTAAGGGTTGGTCGCCCCTCAGCCTCGCTGAGGGCCCCGAACTCCACAGAGACCGAGTTGTCGGTTTCAACATTTTGGTGCGGTGAGCGTGGAGTGTGATCGATTCAAGAAACCCTCAAGATGAGCTCCATGGGAGGAGGTGGAGGAAGTTCCGACCCGGGTCACTTGCAGCCCCCGGTGGCTGGGGTGATGTTGGAGATGTTCGAGAATTTCAGGCAAGAGGTCCTGCAGACCTTGCAGGTGACTTTCGCCTCGATAGGCGAAAGCAGGAGAGGAAGTGGTTCGGAGGTCTCGCCCCGACAGGAGGGTGAGATCCCTCTCAACCAACCAACCAGAGAGGTGCCAGGAGGTGGCGAGTGGGGAGGCGCCAGGCCCCCACTCGCCCAGCTCCAAGGTGGCGAGTGGGGAGGCGTCAGGCCCCCACTCGCCCAGCTCCAAGGTGGCGAGTGGGGAGGCGCCAGGCCCCCACTCGCCCAGCTCCAAGGTGGCGAGTGGGGAGGCGCCAGGCCCCCACTCGCCCAGCTCCAAGGTGGCGAGTGGGGAGGCGCCAGGCCCCCACTCGCCCAGCTCCAAGGTGGCGAGTGGGGAGGCGCCAGGCCCCCACTCGCCCAGCTCCAAGGTGGCGAGTGGGGAGGCGCCAGGCCCCCACTCGCCCAGCCCCAAGGGGGCGAGTGGGGAGGCGACAGGCCCCCACTCGCCTAGCCCCAAAAGGGGGCGAGCACGGGAGGTCCCTTTTGTGAGCTGATCCTCTCGGCCCCGATTCCGGAGGGGTTCAAGGGGGCAAAGATGTCTCACTACTTCGGCAAGGATGACCCCATCTTACACCTGCAGTGGTTTGAAGACATGGTCTCCATCATGCCCATGTCGGCCGCTTTCAAATGTCGACTCTTCGCGACAACTCTGAAGGAAAAGGCTAGAGAGTGGTTCCACCAGCTCCCTGCGGGATCCATCTATGCCTTCGAAGACTTGCGTCGAGGTTTCTTGCTACGCTTCTCGACGTCAAGGAAGAGGAAGAAAGATGCCGAAGCACTTTTCAAGATCAAGCAAGAGCCAGAAGAGTCGCTGGCTCACTATCTGGAGCGGTTCAGGGAGGAGGTTCTCCTCGTCCAAGAAGTGCCCGGGTACACCCTCAAGCTCGCCTTCACGGTGGGGCTGCGGGAGGGCTTCTTCAAGATGGACCTCAAGAGAAGAGCTCCTTTGTCTTTTGAGGAGTTGATGGAAAGGGTGGCAGAAGAAGTTGAAAGTGAGGAGGCCAACCCGGAGTTCACAAGAAGGCTGGCCAAGCTGAGTGAGCCAGAGGCAAGGCAGCATGGGAGGAAGGTAGAGGCTCCCAAGAGGAAGTTCGACCAAGAGGAGGACAACTTCCAGGAAGAAGAGACTGACCTCCCAGGGTGGAGGCAGGGCCCGAAAGCACCCTCTCCACCACCCCAGCAAGCCATGGCGATCGGTCATAGAAGAAGAAGAAATCGTAGGGGAGGAAGAGGGGGCGTCTGGGCAGAGTTACCTTACTGTGACTTCCATCAGGAGGAGGGTCACGCGACATCCGCCTGCCCTGAGTTCTTGGAGTTAAGGGAGGCGAGGTGTCCGAAGCCGCATCGTCAACAACCAGAAGAGGTCGAGGAGGACCATGCCTGGGGGTAGAAGTCCAAGTCCTGGTCTCCGTGCTTAGTTTTTCTTTAAATCCATGTAGTGTGATAGTTGGTTTCCTTACTTAGAGTCTCTTGCATGTAACCGGATAACTAATGAAATAAAAGTTTTTCTATGTTCTTCACCCCTCGGACGGTTCCACTGACCGGGCTCTCACTAGCCGGCAGGGCAGGTTGACCTCCCAGGGAGGCTATGTTCTTCACCCCTCGGATGGTTCCGCTGACCGGGCTCTCACTAGCCGGCAGGGCAGGTTGACCTCCCAGGGAGGCTATGTTCTTCACCCCTCGGATGGTTCCGCTGACCGGGCTCTCACTAGCCGGCAGGGCAGGTTGACCTCCCAGGGAGGCTATGTTCTTCACCCCTCGGATGGTTCCGCTGACCGGGCTCTCACTAGCCGGCAGGGCAGGTTGACCTCCCAGGGAGGCTATGTTCTTCACCCCTCGGATGATTCCGCTGACCGGGCTCTCACTAGCCGGCAGGGCAGGTTGACCTCCCAGGGAGGCTATGTTCTTCACCCCTCGGATGGTTCCGCTGACCGGGCTCTCACTAGCCGGCAGGGCAGGTTGACCTCCCAGGGAGGCTATGTTCTTCACCCCTCGGATGGTTCCGCTGACCGGGCTCTCACTAGCCGGCAGGGCAGGTTGACCTCCCAGGGAGGCTATGTTCTTCACCCCTCGGATGGTTCCGCTGACCGGGCTCTCACTAGCCGGCAGGGCAGGTTGACCTCCCAGGGAGGCTATGTTCTTCACCCCTCGGATGGTTCCGCTGACCGGGCTCTCACTAGCCGGCAGGGCAGGTTGACCTCCCAGGGAGGCTATGTTTTCACCTCTCGGATGGTTCCGCTGACCGGGCTCTCACTAGCCGGCAGGGCAGGTTGACCTCCCAGGGAGGCTATGTTCTTCACCCCTCGGATGGTTCCGCTGACCGGGCTCTCACTAGCCGGCAGGGCAGGTTGACCTCCCAGGGAGGCTATGTTCTTCACCCCTCGGATGGTTCCGCTGACCGGGCTCTCACTAGCCGGCAGGGCAGGTTGACCTCCCAGGGAGGCTATGTTCTTCACCCCTCGGATGGTTCCGCTGACCGGGCTCTCATTAGCCGGCAGGGCAGGTTGACCTCCCAGGGAGGCTATGTTCTTCACCCCTCGGATGGTTCCGCTGACCGGGCTCTCACTAGCCGGCAGGGCAGGTTGACCTCCCAGGGAGGCTATGTTCTTCACCCCTCGGATGGTTCCGCTGACCGGGCTCTCACTAGCCGGCAGGGCAGGTTGACCTCCCAGGGAGGCTATGTTCTTCACCCCTCGGATGGTTCCGCTGACCGGGCTCTCACTAGCCGGCAGGGCAGGTTGACCTCCCAGGGAGGCTATGTTCTTCACCCCTCGGATGGTTCCGCTGACCGGGCTCTCACTAGCCGGCAGGGCAGGTTGACCTCCCAGGGAGGCTATGTTCTTCACCCCTCGGATGGTTCCGCTGACCGGGCTCTCACTAGACGGTAGGACAGGTTGACCTCCCAGGGAGGTAAGTGATGCTCCCCTCGTTGGCTGACAGGGTAAGAAGGTCTCTCGGAGAGGTAGTGTTTTTCCCCGAGGTGGCTTCATTAGCCGACGAGGTTGGAGGACCTCTCGGGAATGCTAAGTGTTTTTCCCCAAGGTAGCTCTGTTAGTCGGATTTCCAGCGACACTCGTCGAATATACAGGGTTGGACATTTCTTTCCGAGCGTGTATCTCACTCGAAAAGAGCGGGGATTGTGTACAACCCTGTATTCGCCGAGTAGGTACTCGAGCCAAGAGGCATTTCGGAACATCGTTCCTCAGCAGGATCCAAGGAAGGGGGCGAGAACCCCAGTGAGGGGCGAGACCAGCCAGGGGGGCCGCCCCTGGCTAGGTCTCGCCCAGCCCCAGCTAAGGGGCGAGACCAGCCAGGGGGGCCGCCCCTGGCTGGGTCTCGCCCAGCCCCAGCTAAGGGGCGAGACCGGCCAGGGGGGCCGCCCCTGGCAGGGTCTCGCCCAGCCCCAGCTAAGGGGCGAGACCGGCCAGGGGGGCCTCCCCTGGCAGGGTCTCGCCCAGCCCCAGCTAAGGGGCGAGACCGGCCAGGGGGGCCGCCCCTGGCAGGGTCTCGCCCAGCCCCAGCTAAGGGGCGAGACCAGCCAGGGGGCCGCCCCTGGCTGGGTCTCGCCCAGCCCCAGTAGAGGGGCGAAACCAGCCAGGGGGGCCTCCCCTGGCTGGGTCTCGCCCAGCCCCAGCAGGGGGGCGAGACCAGCAGGGGGGGCATCCCCGGGTCTCGCCCCACCCCAGTTAGGGGGCTCGCCGAGCCCCGCGAGGTACCTCTCTCGCCCAGTTTCGGGGGGAGGTGTCAGTCTGCGTTTAGCATCCCAGAACAGCGGGATTTGGCTATTTGCAGTCCGGTTTTGGCTATTCGCAGTCCAAATCCGAGGGTATTTTGGGTATTCTGCAGTCCTATTTAGGTTATTTACAGCCCAGATCCGAAAATCGTATAAATAGGACCAAGGGGGCACCATTTGGAGGGATCTCTCATCCTAGGCTAGCTCTCTCCTTCTCCCTCTCCCTCCCCAAGTGTCTCTATGGGGTGAGGAGAGGCTCCAGTGGTGCCCAAGCTTAGTAGTGGCTTGGGAGGGGAAGTTCCAAGGGGACTTCCGGGTACGTGGCGGGACCTCCCCGCTAAGCCCTTGGTCCAGTCCTTAGTTCCGACACCTTCAACCTAGAGCTCTCCCTTGGGGGGAGTAAGGGTTGGTCGCCCCTCAGCCTCGCTGAGGGCCCCGAACTCCACAGAGACCGAGTTGTCGGTTTCAACATTCATTGTCTTCGCGCAACACAGTAGGTCCACTGACCTTCTCATCCACATCTTCCACCAGCCTCCTCAGCCAGACACACTCTTGAGCTGCTAAGGACGACGCCTTGTACTCAGCCTCAGTGGTGGAAAGGGAAATGGAGTCCTGCTTCTTGCTACACCATGAGATGGTAGTGGCTCCACACATGAACACGTAACCTGATGTCGACTTGCGATCATCAACGTCACCTGCGTAATCTGCATCTGTGTAGCCGCAGCTTAAAGTCAGTCCTCCCTCCATAGAGCAACCCCATCTCAAGGGTTCCCTTCACATACTTCAGTATCCCCTTAGCTGCCTCCAGATGAGGCTTTCGCGGCTCCTGCATGTACCGACTCACTCGGCCGACAGCAAAGGCGATCTCCGGCCTTGTGATGGTCAGATAGATAAGGCTCCCCACCAGAGCCCAGAAGATCTTCAGATCAGGAAGAATCCTCCCTTCTTCCTTCTGAAGCTTCAGCCCAACCTCCAGTGGAACGGAGCTGCTCTTCCCCTCCTTCATGCAGAATCTCTCGACGATCTTCTCGGCATAAGCCTTTTGGGTCACGAGCAGCCCACCACTTCTCTTCTCTACGTGAAGTCCAAGGAAATGGTGCAGTTCACCAAGATCATTCATCTCAAACTGAATGGCTAACTGTTGTCTCAGCGCCGCGACCTCTTCACTGTTGTTCCCGGTCACGATCATGTCGTCGACGTACAGCAGCACCAACACGTGAAGATCTCCACTCTTCTTCACAAACATGCTAGAGTCTGAGTCTGATGCATCGTAACCACAGAACTGCAGATACTCTGCAATCTTCCCATACCAGGCTCTCGGTGCCTGTTTCAGCCCATAGAGGGCCTTCTTCAGCTTGCAGACGTGACGTGGATGTGACTTAGACACATACCCAGGTGGTTGCACCATGAATATGTCCTTGTCAATCTCTCCGTATAGGAACGCGTTCTTCACATCAAGCTGCCACAGCTTCCACCCTCTACGCGCTGCTAGGGTAATGTCCATCCTCACTGACGTCATCTTCGCCACAGGACTGAACATCTCTTCATAGTCCTCTCCATAGGTTTATGAGAAACCTCGAGCAACAAGCCTAGCCTTGTACCACTCTACTTCTCCGTCAGCACTCTTCTTCACCTTGTACACCCACTCGCAGGTGACAGGTTTGATGCCCTCCACCATGGGAACAAGGTCCCATATCTCGTTCTTCTTCAAGGCCTCCATCTCCTCATCCATGGCCACGTCCCACTCCTTAGTGCCTACAACATCTTCAGAGCGGGCAGGTTCCTTCTCGTCGAGTGGTCCTGTGAAGAAGCAAGAGACCAAGCTTATGAAGTTCCCCTCCTTATAGCGAGCAGGCGGGACGATGGTCCACTTCGACCTCCTCAAGGCTTGGCCACTTTCTACCACTCTGGTAGACTCCTCCTCTCCAGCTCCTCTTTCAACTTTTCTTGAAGCAGCGCTCCCCCTGCTTCTAGAGCTCGAAGCTCCCCCTGAGCCAGAAGCTCCTCCTGAGCCAGATGGCGATGGGGCACTTGGAGATGCCTCCAACTCCATCATAGAGTCCTCAGTGACTCTCTCTTCTTCCCTGCTAGATTCTCCACTCTCCGACAACACCACAGAAGAGACTCCCTGATACGAGATTAGTTCGTCAAACACCACATCACGCGAGACGACGAACTTGTGGGTCTGCCGATGAAGACACACTTCCTCTCTTTCGGCTCCAACTTAGTTCTCTCAACCTTCGAAACGTGCACGAAGTAGGTAGAGTCAAACACCCTCATGTGACTCACATTTGGCTTCTCCCCGAACATGAGTTGGTGTGGAGACACCATCCTGTTGGGACTCAGAGGTAGCCGGTTGATCACATGGGTAGCACACGCCATTCCCTCCGCCCATAAGGTTGTGGGAATCCCCTTGGCATGTAGCCAACTCCTGGTAGTCTCCACCAGATGGCGGATCTTCCTCTCTGTGACCCCATTTTGTTGAGGGGTGTGGGCGCAGGAGAGCTCTCGCCGGATGCCGAATTTCCTGCAGAAAGAGTTAAAAACGTTAGAGGTAAACTCCCCCATTATCACTTCTTAACTTCTTCACCCTTAGGTTCAACCTCCCCTCCACTAGTTCCTTCCACTCCTGGAACTTCTCAAACACCCTGCCTTCTCCCTCATGAAGTAAACCCACGTGTAGCGGGGTAGTCATCCACCAAGACCAGCGCATACTTGTTTCCTCCATAGGTCAGGGTGGCGCACGACCCCATCACATCAGCATGAATGCACTCAAGAGGTGCCTTACATCTGGTCTCCGACTTGTCAAATGGAAGTCGATGTGACTTTCCAAATTGACAGCCCTCGCACACATGGCCGTCGCCGCAAGTGGAGAGATTGGGCATGCCAGACACCAGACCCTTCGCCGCTATCATCTTCAACTTGTCCATCCCCACATGACCTAGCCTCTCATGCCAGATCGCTGCGCTGTCATTCGCATTCAGCTTGTCCACATAGGCACATGCAGATAGAACATACAAGTCCTTCACCCTTCTCCCGGTGAGCGTGACATCAGCATCGACTGAAGACAGGTTCTTCTGAAACTTCACCTCCTTCGGTCCGAACAGCACGTGGTATCCTACATCCACTGCATTCACAATAGAGAAGAGGTTCTTCTTCATGCCCGGCACGTGATACACACTCTTCAGTGTCACGGGCTTCTCTTCACTTCCCAGGGATACCATCCCTTCCTTCTTAACTGGATGCACCGTAACATCCGCCGTAATGATAGCATCAGTTCCACCATATGCCTTCAAGAAGGCAAACTTAGACACATCTCCAGTGAGATGGTGCCCGTAACCGGAGTCCACTATCCAGTCATTCTCAAAGTTGACGGAGGCTAAAGCGTTGACTGACGTTGTCGTCATCTTGGCTAGGAAACAGTTGTCTCCACCTTCACCACCCTGGTGACCTCCACCTCTTCCTCCACCTCTCTGATGGTCTCCACCTCTCCGGTGGTCTCCCTCTCTCACAGCAACATGACCGGCCTTGAGATTTTACCGGCACTCCTTTGCCATGTGCCCGTACTTCTTGCAGGCAAAGCAGAGGGGTCTCCCCCTCTCGTCATATGGAGGGAGAAAGTTATCCCTAACTCCCTGAGAGGACGTTGAGGGTCCATCTCTGGAGTTCTTCTTCTTCTTGTCCCAAGGCTTTCTCTTGCCTGAGAACAACACCTCGATATCTCCCCCTGAGATAGACACTCCTGCCATCTGTTTCGCCAAGCTCTCCTGTGACGACAACAGGTTCTCTAGCTCCAGTAAGGTGGGCTGAGTAGCCCATCCTTGCACAGAGGTGACAAACGGAACATACTCCTTCCGCAGGCCTCTGAGTATGTGCCTCTTCATCTTCGCCTCTGAGATCAGCTCGTCAAGATCCAAGGCTGAGATCTCTGCACACAGGTTCTTCTTCAAGAAGAAGGTGGATATCGACAACTCTCCTTGAGTGGACCGTGCCAACTCATTCTCCAGGAACTGTAGCCGCGCTACATTCTTCTTGTTGAATAACCCATCAAGGGCTCTCCAGATCTCTGACGCTGACTTGCACCCCAGGATGTGGTCGAACAAGTCAGGTGAGATAGCCCTCTTTAAGGTGAACTCAGGTTTGGCGTTAGTCTTCCTCCACGCCCTTACTGCTTGACCATTGTCTCTGGCAGCTACAACTTCCTCTTGCTCAGCTCCTCCAACGACCTCCCATAGGTCCTCTCCAAGCAAGTAACTCTCCATGCATGACTTCCACTTCTTGTAGTTGGTCTGGGTGAGCAGCTCAATGCCTAGTCCTCTCGCATAACCTCCTCCGCCGTCCATCTTGGTTGTCAACCTTGAACCTTGATAGCACACTCCGCTTCACCAACCTCCCTCTGATACCATGTTAAATTTTATGCTATCACCATGCAAGGGCACCAACAATGAACAAAGACGAAGTAACACTCTTTTTAACTAAGCAGTTGATTACAAAGAGACAAGCTGACTACAAGGTGCATACACCTTGAATCACGTCAGCTGAGATATATAAAAAACTTGTCGCGGACAAGGTCCGCTTCTCCAATCAGTGTCGTTGAGCTTGTCAACGCACTCTCCACTTCACAACGCATGCAACCCTGCACTCTGCACTCTCCACCTCTCGTTGAGGTGCGGGTTGGGGTTGGACTCTCTTGGGGTGTATGCACTTTCCCACTCTCACTCACTAGTTGATCTCTCACTCAACTCAATTCGTCTCACTAGTTCTCTACACTAGTTATCTCTCTCTCTCTTCTCTTCTATATTGCTCGCTGGGAGGGTGGTGGTGGGGGGGGGGGGGGGGGGGGGGTATTTATAGAAAAACAGTAATGGAGAGAGGGGAGGGGGGGGGGGAGGTGTACTCACCCCAACACATGCACTCGCCAACATGCACTCACCTCCCTCTCCAACATTGTGGACACGCCCCTACACCTTGGTGGACTCGCCCCTACACCAAGGTGGACTCGCCAACCCTCTACATCAAGGTGGACTCGCCCAGCCCTCTACATCAAGGTGGACTCGCCCAACTCCAACAGCCCACTCGCCAACTCCACTCGGCCACTTCACATGGTCCACTCGCCCAGGCCTACTCGCCAGCTCCACTCGCCCAGGCAAGGCTCCACTCGCCCAACTCCAACTCCTCCACTCGCCCCTCCTCCTTTGCACACTTCAACTTCAACAATATTCAGATGAATGACGCCTCCCTAACTATGAGCAATCAAAATGGAAGTATAGTTGTCAACATTCCAATGACGAAGAATCGTCTATTTACTTTAAATATGTAGAAAGAAATGATGACGTGCTTGAAGACAACACAAAAAGATGATGCTTGTCAATGGCGCTTGCGATTTAGCCATTTAGGCTTCAGTGACCTGAAGTTTCTTGAACAAACTAATATGGTACAAGGACTTTCGAAAATTACTCAAGCTAATTAATATGGTAAAAGGATCGGACTTCCTAAAACAACTCAGTCGGGGAAGCTATGCGAAGCTTGTGCGACGGGAGAGCAACTTCATCAAAACTTTGAAATAGCTAGTGAGATCATGCATGAAGAGCAACATGACATTATAGATTGTACATTCTGATATTGCAGGTCCTTTTGGCACATCCTCAGTTCGAGGCAATCCGTACTATATTACCTTCATTGATTATTTCAGTAGACAACACTGGGTTTATTTATTTATTAAAGGAGAAGGCTGAAGCTCTCGAGAAGTATAATGATTTTAAGGTGATGATGGCAAGAAGCAAAGCTAGCAGACACTATTTGAAGATTTTAAGATTTGGTCAAGGAGGTGAGTATACCTCAAAACAATTCAACAAATTATGTAAAGAAAATGGGATTATTCATCAGCTAACAGTGACACTCCACAACAAAATGACATCACAAAAAGAAAGAATCAAGCAATTCAAAATATAAGAAGAGGCATGATTTAGTTTAGGGTATGCATTTACTAAAGAACTTTTGGGCGAATCAGGTAGTTCTTTGTGTTCTTTACCTGTTAAATAGATGTCCAACAAAGAGTGTGAAACTCATGAGTGGACATGAATTTTCTATTAAGGCCGCAGATGTTTGAGTGCATTGCTTATGCACATGTACTTAATCAAACAAGAAGACAGCTAGATGATAAAGGACAAAGATATATTATGTTGGGTATGCGCTGCAAAGTAAAACGTATAGATTGTATAATCTTGTTATCAAGAAGGTGATTATTTCCCAATATGCAGAGTTTGATGAAGACAATTAATGGCAATGGAGTAGGAAACAAAAAAAGTTGTTCGACGAGGATGAAGGTGAACATGAAGCTGAGGCCGAGCAAATGTAAGATCAACATCAAAATCCACCACATAGTCCAACTTCAAGGGGGAGCATCTACTCATCTGCTAGAGCTATGAACAACAAAAACTAAGGCCCACCTCCAAAAATGAGGAGGTTGGAAAAATTTTATGAAACAATGGATCCTACGTACACATGAAAATTATTCCCTCTTTTGCGAGTCGTATAGCTACGAAGAAGCATCTCAAGAAGAGAAATGGCAAATCAATGAATGATGAAATAGCCATAATATTGAAGAAATGATGCATGAGAGTTAACTCTTCCTAAATTTCACAAACTCACTAGAGTAAAGTGGATTTAAAGAATTAAGCCTAACAAAGAAGGAAATTTGGATAAGTATAAAAAACAAGACTTGTCGTGAAGGACTATAAATAGATTCAAGGAATGTATTATGATGAAGTATTTTCTCTAGTAGCGAGAATCCACACCATTAGACTTATAATTGTACGTGTGACACACCATCAGTGAAAGATTTACCCGATGGAGGTTAAGTCGACGTTTCTGAACGTTTATATCAAAGAAGTTGTTTATATTGAGCAACCACTAGGCTACATTTTGAAGGGACAAGAAGGTAAGTTTTATTGTCTAAAGAAGGCATTATATAGTTTGAAGCAAGCTCCGAGAGCTTGAAATACTCATGCTGATAAAATTTTTTAGTAGAATGAGTACTTAAAGAGCCCATATGAACATCTCTTTGCACAAAGAATGATTCAAATGTAGATATCATGGCATTTGTTTATATGTGGATGACATGCTATTCACGAGTAATAATCCTAGTATGTCTGAAGAATTTAAGAAGATTATGGCTCAGGAGTTCGAAATGACAGATATCGAAGAGATGTCATACATCCTGAGGGTATTGAAGTTGAATAAATGAAGAATGATATTTTTCTTTCACAAAGAAGTATGTTGAAGAAATTTTGACTAAAATTTGAACGAAGGAGTATCAATATCTACACCAGCAAATCCATGCAAGAAATTGAAGAAAAATTCAGATTGATAAGTTGTCGACTCGACCTTATTCAAGATTTTAGTAAAGTTTGAGATATCTCACTTTTACATGGTCAGACATCATGCATGTTGTTGGTGTAGTCAACACATACATAGAAGAAATGAAACAAAATCAATTCACTGCAGCGAAGAGAATTTTAAGGTATATCAATGCATGGTACAATAGGTCATGACTTATATTTTACGCCTTCTGAACACGTGATGTTAGTGAACTATTCACATGATGTTAGTGAACTATTCTGATAGCGACTATGACAGTGATGTCAATGATCGAAAGAGCACTTATGGATATATGTTGCATATTAACTCAACAATGTTTTCTTGGAGTTCAAAGAAGCAAACAACTATAACACTTTCTACACGAGAAGCGAAATACATTGCAACAGCCAGCGTCTTGTACGTGCCAAGCAATATGGTTCACTACAAGAGAAGTCATCTACAACTACATTTATTTTTGCAATCCACGAAGACGAAGAATTTGTTGTGTTTTAAAAAAAGCGCCACAAAATGTCTTAAGTGCCCATATGAAAGGTGGTATGGAGCTGGTTTAATATTGTAGTACGGGAGAGCACATTTTGAAGATATTTTACGAAGCCGCTAAAAATTGCCGTGTTTCACAAATTCAAGAACGAACTCGACATGTGCAGCCAGATTAATTTGAGGAGAATGTAAGAAGCAGAGCAAGCCCTGTCATATGGAGGAGGCTTGCTGAAGGGTTTGGTCTGTTGGAAGGAAAAAATGAATGCATTGTTGTGTGTATAAACACACACACATGAGTGACAGTGCACGGAGGACCCCCATGCCCCGCGCGATAGTACCCTACCCGCCCCTGGCGGGCTTCCCCCCCCCCCCCCCCCCCCCCCCCCTCGCCCTCCCCCGACACTTACCCAGTTATTTTTAAAAAAAATTCCCACCCAGGTTATTTTTAATTTTTTTTTCTTTTTTTTTAATTATTTGAGCATTTTTTTAGAAATGTTAAAGAATACAAATTTTTGTATTATATTTTTAATTTTATTAAATATTTGTTTTGTTGACGCCAGGAAAATCCTAGGCTCCAAAATTCGGATCAATGCAGCCGAAGGCTACTCGCCCAGCAGTCCAACAAGATGACTTGGCTGGCAACGACGAAGAAGCTAGAAGAGCAACAAACAGGACCCCAAGTGCTGCAGCAGGGAGGTCCCACCACGTACCCGGAAGCTCAAGGGAGTCTTCCCCTCCAAAACCAAAAATGGTCGAGCTTGGTACAAGGAAGGCAGGGACCTGGCGAGTATCTCGCCTGAGGGGGTCAACCTCGTCCAAAAAGTCTTCTTTCTTGTACCTCTGGGGGTCTATTTATAGACAAATTCTAGGGGGGGGGGGGGGTAGTTACCTGCCCATACTCGCCTCTGCTCGCCCAAGCTCGCCCCTTGTTCGCCAAGCTCGTCCCTTGCTCGCCAAGCTTGCCCCTTGCAAGGTCTACAAATAAGCGTCTCCTTAGGCATTTCTGATCTCGACGAATTCCGGGTGGTACACAATCCCCGCTTTTTTCGAGCTCGCTCGCGAGGTCGGAAAAACAATGTTGAACTCGTAGTTCAGAGAGATGGCACCAGACGATACGCTGTGTGAGGTCCTTCTCATAAGCGGAGCTCAACTAGAGGAGAAAAAAGAGTCGACACCTCGCCGGAGCCGAGCTCAACTGGAGGGGAGAAAAAGTTGACACCTCGCAGGAGCCGAGCTCAACTGGAGGAGGAGAAAAAGTCGACACCTTGCAGGAGCCGAGCTCAACTGGACGTGGAGAAGGGGTGACACTTCACATAATAGGTTTATCTGGATGTGGAGAGAAGATTGATACCTCACAGGAACCGAGCTCAACTAAGTTGGAGAAGAGGTCGACACTTCGTAGGAGCCGAGCTCAACTGGAGGTGGAAGAGAGGTCGACACCTCACAGGAGCCGAGCTCAACTGGAGGCGGATACAAGGTCGACACCTTCTAGGAGCCGAGCTCAACTAGAGGTGGAGAGATGGTCGACACCTTCTAGGAGCCCAGCTCAACTAGAGGTGGAGAGAAGGTCGACACCTTCTAGGAGCCCAGCTCAACTAGAGGCGGAGAGAAGGTCGACACCTTCTAGGAGCCAAGCTCAACTAGATGCGGAGAGAAGGTCGACACCCTCTAGGAGCCGAGCTCAACTAGAGACGGAGAGAAGGTCGACACCTTCTAGGAGCCGAGCTCAACTAGAGGAGGAGAGAAGGTCGACACCTTCTAGGAGCCGAGCTCAACTAGAGGCGGAGAGAAGGTCGACACCTCGCAGGAGCCGAGCTCAACTGGAGGTGGATACAAGGTCGACACCTTCTAGGAGCCGAGCTCAACAAGAGGTGGAGAGAAGGTCGACACCTCACAGGAGCCGAGCTCAACTGGAGGCGGATACAAGGTCGACACCTTCTAGGAGCCGAGCTGAACTAGAGGCGGAGAGAAGGTTGACACCTTCTAGGAGCCGAGCTCAACTAGAGGTGGATACAAGGTCGACACCTTCTAGGAGTCGAGCTCAACTAGAGGCGGAGAGAAGGTCGACACCTCTCAGGAACCGAGCTCAACTGGAGACGGATACAAGGTCTACACCTTCTAGGAGCCGAGCTCAACTAGAGGCAGATACAAGGTCGACACCTTCTAGGAGTCGTGCTCAACTAGAGGTGGAGAGAAGGTCAACACCTTCTAGGAGACGAGCTCAACTGGCGGTGGATACAAGGTCGACGCCTTCTAGGAGCCGAGCTCAACTAGAGGCGGATACAAGGTCGACACCTTCTAGGAGTCGAGCTCAACTAGAGGCGGAGAGAAGGTCGACACCTTCTAGGAGCCGAGCTCAACTAGAGGTGGATACAAGGTCGACACCTTCTAGGAGCCGAGCTCAACTAGAGGCGGAGAGAAGGTCGACACCTCGCAGGAGCCGAGCTCAACTGGAGGCGGATACAAGGTCGACACCTTCTACGAGTCGAGCTCAACTAGAGGCGGATACAAGGTCGGCACCTTCTAGGAATCGATCTCAACTAGAGGCGGAGAGAAGGCCGACACCTTCTAGGAGCCAAGCTCAACTAGAGGTGGATACAAGGTCGACACCTTCTAGGAGCCGAGCTCAACTAGAGGCGGATACAAGGTCGACACCTTCTAGGAGCCGAGCTCAACTAGAGGCAGAGAGAAGGTCGACACCTCGCAGGAGCTGAGCTCAACTGGAGGCGGATACAAGGTCGACACCTTCTAGGAGCCGATCTCAACTAGAGGCGGAGAGAAGGTCGACACCTCGCAGGAGCCGAGCTCAACTGGAGGCGGATACAAGGTCGACACCTTCTAGGAGTCGAGCTCAACTCGAGGCGGATACAAGGTCGACACCTTCTAGGAGCCGAGCTCAACTAGAGGCGGAGAGAAAGAGTCATCCGAGGGGGCAAGTAGCCGGCTTGCTGGAGAAGGGCTTGGGCAGAGGCCTGGATTACGACAACTCCACAACTCGATGACTTCTTTTCACTCGAGGGAGAAAGTAACCGGTATGCAGGAGAGGAGCTCATGCAGTGACTCGCGCTAGGGCAACACCGCGCTGAAGGACTTCTTAATTTTCACCTGAAGGGGTGAGCAACTTCGGGCTAGGAGGGCGGCTTCCAACTTTACTCTAATAATCTCTCTAGGCGAATGAGAAGTACAATCGGGGGGTAGCTCGGCCAGCGTGCAAGGGGGGAGCTGCTGTAAGACCCCATTTTTTTTCGAACACTGGGTCTTAGGCCTAGAACCGCCGCTTTGCAGTGACCCTTTCACTCGGGAAGGTCACCACTACAAAACACCGATCCTGCCGGCCAAATCGATCACAAAGAAAAGTGCATTAAAGAAGACAAGTCCACAGAATCAACATGAAATATAAAACCATAAAGGTAAATGTCCACAGATAATAACTGAATAAAAGATTGTTACAATAATAAAGAAGAAGGAAGGGCTCCTGCTCAGTACATCATGTCCTCACTACAAGATCACTCGCGGAAGCTAACTACTAATCACTCACTGATCCTGAATCTGGTGCTCCTGTAATAGGTTGGCCCGCCTCCGTCTGCACCCGCATATGGTGCTGCTGCGTCTCCTCGATCTCCTAAAATGATATGGTCCACCGACCGTTAGTCAAAAAGACTAAGCCAATCCCCCACCCCTCCCCCGGTGACTCCTAGGCACTGAGCGGAAAGGATGAAGCGGAGGACAACAAGGGGTATAACAAAGAGCAGGTGACAGTGGTACAGGAAATGTTTCTACACTACACATGTGTATATATATAACTGAAGCAGTAAAAGAGCATAGTAAGAGTAGGTAAAGAGTAAGTAAAGTGCAGTAAGTAAAGACAATAGTAATAGAAAAGTAACCATTGATTTATAAGAATGCCCACACAAACCTATAGACCAAGGGGTCGTTTAGCAAGGCCTATCGTATAAGAAGTCCCATAACCGACTTATACGATAGGGGTAGGGGTTGAAATGCAATGTTGATGCTATGACATGCAGAGTTATGCAGTTTATGCTATGTTCATACAAGTGCAACTCACACACTTCGACTCTATGCGCATAGACCTTTAGTTCCCCCCTTTTTGGAGCTAGCAAGACTCTCAGGATACTCCCGTAGTGGCAAACGGAAGCGGTGGCCGGGTTGGGCCTCGCCCACCTCTAGGTTGGTATTCACACTACCCTACCTAGACCTATCGTACGCCTCAACGCAAAACCGCGGAGCATCTGCGTACTCTTACTGGCTGGACCACCAGACTTTCAAGGCTAAGTGCAAATTCCACACTTGCCGAGTCAACGTATTGACGTCGGTGTGAACGACCGCCCAATACCGGAGGCCCACCACCTTCATGCACATGCAACAAGTTCTACTACCTATCTTCGAGCCATAGGCTCCCCTGGCTAACCCGCCCGTTACCATAACCTTCCGAGCCACCGGCTCGCCGGACCAACCCGTCCGCACCAACGACATTACTGAGTCACAAGCTCACTAGACTATCTAGTCAGCTGCTACAACCACCGAGCCTACCGCTCGTACAACAAAACCAACTAACCTCCCGTAACTACGGGGTGTGCGTGTGTGCGTTATTGAGTTAATCTTGTATAACAACTTCTTACTCCTACGACTTTTGGTTAATCTTGGACTTCCCGAGGATTACCCTGTAAGGGGCTCGCTACGGTACTAGGAACTGTAATGGGATGACACCCCAAAGTTTCCTTTCTCAAGACACTTAGTGTTGTTGGTATCTACCCATAGGAACACCCTCCTTGTTATTACACTTGAATTACCCCTAAGCGATTTATGACTTTCCAAGATGATCTTTCGTCGACCCCGAGTGCAACTTACCTCTAACTCACCAAGCACACCTTTACCATCTATAATCCTTGATGACCATCACACCTTTTAAACTAAACTAGGTAACCACTTACCTCCCATTACCTCCTAAGGATCCACTTGATTCTCAAATTTCACAATTTTACTGTACGCAGACCAAACTAATTATATGAAGCTCACAACTAGAGGTACTCCAAATATTCATCCAACTGACCCAAGCTATTTACTGTATGTCTATCATGATGTTATAAGACTAATTCCAGAGAATCATATTTTTCCCTAATTAATTAATATTTAATTTAATTTCTCCAAACATTTGCCAAGTATGAAAATGATCATGAAGTGTAAGTAAATCTTATGATATGGCTCTACAAAAATTATGATAAATCTATGATGATCAAATAACATCAGAAACAACATATCATATTTTTACAGTAAGAAGTTGTCCTTTAATTTAATTATTTATCACATATCCAAAATAGTAGTTTTATGAAGGAACCACCAAAAAGATCAACACTAAAATTATGGGAAAATTACCAAGCTCTTGTATCCACCAGAAAAGGCTACTGACTAAGTTTCAGGATTTAAGGAAATCATTTTCTTACTAAATTAAATACTTTAAGAAAACCTCAAATTAAATGAATTGTGAAGTAGCCTACTTATTTAAGTCTTTAAAATTCTATAAAAATTCACAGAGCTCCCTAATGTTCAGAAAGATCATATCACCAATTTGCACAATTTAAACAAGAGTTTTGGACCCTCAAATATTTTCCTTTAAGTTTAAATCAAAACAAGTGCCTTGTGAAAGAAGTACTGATTAAATTATTTAATAAAATCCACAAAAATTACCAGAGGTCTAAACCGTGATTATAAGGGCACGACCAAAGTTTCATCATCATCCAAGACATTTTAAGCATGTAAATGTTTCTTATACGAAGTTTCCCTAAAGGAGTTATGTCCTAATTCAAAGGGAATATTGACTCCTAAAATTCTTATAAAATTACCCAGTGCCTATTTACACTCTATAAATCTATCCACCAAGTTTTATAACCATCAAGGGACTCTTGACCACATGGCCTTCACAAGGTCCTAAATGCACACCTAGGAATAGAACTAGAGTTCTAGGGCTTAACCACCTCTACACCACCCTATATTACTCATGGAGGTGTCTTAGGTGATCCGAAACCAGTTACCAAGGTTTCACTTCATGGTGATGAGTTTTGACCACCATACCCCAAGGTAAACACCATACCCTAACTTTGACCCTATTTGTCCTAACTTGGGTTTACAAAATACTCAAACAAAACAGTCCCAATTGGGCTGATAATTTTACCAAGGTCATACAGTAACCCTAAGGGGCACCCACCAAAATTTGGAGGGCATTGGAGGTCATTTAACCCACTAATTAATTATTAGATGATTTATGAAATTATTTCAAAACCTTAGAAAAAAGTTCTCCTAAAAATCTCATCTATTAGTATGTTGTGTGGGTGCATATAAATAGCCTAGGTTTTAAATATCAAGGTCATAGCATCTACCAATAAAAAGATATGAAGGAAAGAGTGACTGCCCTACCCTAGGGATCAGTCCCACCATTTTAGCTCTACAGGGAGCTACAGTACTCCTTTTGGGGTGAAATCCATTTTAAAATAAAGTAGACCCTAAAGGCTACAACTTTGGTGTTGATCACGTTTTCTGTAGAGGGACCTAAGTATTTTTAATAATTAGATCTAGGTACAGCAAAATAAGTGACAGAAATTGCATAAACATTTATTTATATAACTGTTTCTGCGTTCGACGAAAATATTAAACATCGCTCGACGAAAGCAGACCAACTCTGCGTTCGACGATAATATTAAACATCGCTCGACGAAAGCAGACCAACTCTGCGTTCGACGATCTTAACTGCGCTCGACGAAGGCAGAACAACTCTGCGTTCGACAAAATATTCGCTCGACGAATTCAAAGCATAACAACGCTCGACTAATACAGAGTTAAACAGCGCTCGACGAAAACCTTTCGTTCGACTAAATTCTATTATAACAGCACTCGACTAAAGTTGAACACCTCCCGTTCGACGAATTATTCGTTCGACGAATTTCTTACAGCGCTCGACGAAACAAATGAAATAACCGTAAACAATAATATTAAGATCCGATGGCTCTCCATCATCGTCCCCAATCGTTGGATGGCTCGCGACAGCCCATCCTGGGCCTCTTTGCGGGGTGATTTCCCGGCCACCTACGCCTCTTTCCGGCCGGCCAATGCCACCACCACCTTCGTTGAGGTGGTGGCCGGCGATAGGCGTGGTTGGCCGGCCGGAGGTGGTCGGATCTAGTTTTTAGAGGAGGGAAAAGAGTACGAAATGTACTCTTTCGGAAACACAATCCGATCCCTATTGTGCACGGATCAAGTCCCGAAATATGAAAAGATCTAGCACTAAGGGAGGAGAAGAGGATCGGACCTGAGTGGGGGCTTGGTGGCGTGAATTCCGGCGAGTTGCCATTGACGGTGCTGGAGCTTTTGGTGCCATGCCGATCCGTGCTCCTGGTGCTCGATTTCTTCGGGGAAGAGGGGGGTTTCACTCCTTTCCAACCTCTGAAGATGTTAAAAGGGTCGATTGAGGCTAAGGGTGGGGAGTTACTCGGATTGTCGTTAATGGCCATAAGTGGAGATTTCGGTTACACTTAGGGGGGTGAATTGACCATCAATTAGGCCGGGAAGAAGCTGAAAACTTCTCCTCTCCCCAAGGGGAGATGAATGGAGCCATTAACTGCTCAGATTGAGGGGTTTCTCCTTCTCCTCCATTAACTCCCCCTTCTTTCTCTCTCTTCCAAACTGGGCTTTCTCTCTCCTGGCCGACTCTCTCCAAATTGAATGGCCACCCCAGCAGCATTCAATCCCCATTAGGTGGTGGACCACCTTAATTGGGTCCAGCCCAAGTGGATTGGGTCCAATTTGGGCAAATTAGATCATTTTGACCTAAATTAGGGCAAGGGTAAATTGGTCAAATTGCAAGTCCCATGATGGGGCTTTTTGGTCAATTAGGCTCCTAGTACCCATACAAGGGTAGGGGCATGGTCAATTTAGCATGGTGGGGGCCAATTGACTTTAGTTGAGCTAGTTTGACCAATTTAGGGTTAAGGTTGACTTTAGTCAAATTGGCCTCTTAGGTTGACCCCAATGGGTCACTGGTGCTTCAAGGAGACCTCTAATGGGTTAGGGATGATATGGTGGGGTCAAGGATCAAGGTGGGGCCCTAAAGTCCAACCCTAGGTTTGGTATCTGAAAATTGCTATTTGCAGACCACTTGGGTTTTCTCCTTCTCACCTATGTTCACAAGGTCTTGAGCTCTTCCTATGGTTTTGTCATAACCTAGTCATGACAAAACCAACTTAGGGGTCTAGCTGTTTGGGGGATGTTACAGCTGATCTCGACCGTAAGTGCAGAGGCTTGGTCTTAGGAGGACGCATTAAAAACCCGGTATACTGTCCCATCACCCGCTCTGAATGTTATGAGAGCTAAACAGGATACTCGTCCTCTAACCCACTCGTGACGTGAATCGATGACCGCTTCGCTAGAATTTTATCTCATTGCCTGGATAGGGCATGCCTCTCGGGGGGGGGGGGGGGGGGGGGGGGGGGGGGGGGGGGGGGGGGGGGGGGGGGGGGGGGGGGGGG